>DWDV01000197.1:0-19462 GCA_018245615.1 Mimoniades ocyalus | reverse complement strand
TCGTGGGACTTAAAAGTAAATGGTGAAACGTGGGAGTGTTCTACATTCCTCTGCCTACCTCTTCGGGGATTACAGGCATGATGTTACTAACAATAACTGACTTTTACAAACAGAATCGACTAAATGCATTTTCGAACAAATAATTATACTGCCAACTGTGTATAAGTACTGCTCATGCAATATTGAAAGCATTTTTTGCACAAAGGTGGTTCCGAGGAAAATGCGATTAGGTCTTGGTTTCATATAAATTATTTTATTGTTATACCACAGAAACACTCAAAACAATATAATAATACAAACAATGATACAGGAATTCATTGCAAATAGAAAATTAATTATTGCATTATTTATAACGAGGGAACACTATATCTCATTTTAAAAAATGATTTAAATTTTATATACAACGTTAAGACTAAACTTAATGTATAATTTAAACTTAGAGAGGTTTTAAATTGATATTCAAAAGTATTATTAACAAGTTACCCGCTTTCTTTGTGAATAATATACACTGAAATTTAAATCTTTTCCTTTATAATTTAATGTTGGAAATCAATCGCATGCAAATACAATTTGCGTTGTAGATTCCTGATACAAGGAACTGTAGTTCTTTATAATCATACTTCAAGCTAAAGTCGACTTAACGCGTTCGACGATAGAGTAAAAAAAGAATTGCCTTAGCTTTGCAAAACCAAGAAGCTTTCTGTAGCACCCTGATTCAATTTCGCAGGTCACTAGTCTATTAGGGAGAAGTGTTTTGGATTATTGAACTGATCGTTTTTAGTGGAAAGTTTGTATGAAAATTAATGCACCGTAACTCAATTTAAACCATTTTTGTACAATTACTGCCTTCAAGCGTAGTTATATGTATATTAATTTATTAATTTTATTCACTTTTTTAGTCACTATTATTTATTATTATTATTTTAAATTCAAGAAGATTTAATTACATGTAATAAAATAGTTGATGTTACGACAACCAACGTTAGAGTTAACGCAACGTTAACTATCTTCACTCCTTTAAAGCATATGAAATATTCCAACCTACGATCGACCACCGTTACACCATGATTTAGATTGTTTTCGTTCTGAGAACAGAGTTGTCTTAAACAGTGGGATGATAGATATTCCTTTTTACCGTTCCACTGCTACTGAAGTTTCAGACTTTCAGCAATGATAATGATGAAACAAAACATTGCATTACATAACAACCTAACCATCTTTACGTGACATTTGATGTTATAATGATGTACGTAATGTGTACGTTCCTTGTAATTAAAGCTCGTGTTACACGCTACATAACGTCGTAGCGCGTCGTAGCGCGTCGTAGCGCGTCGTAGCGCGTCGTAACATACGCGACGTTCAATCTACGTCAAACTCTGTGATATTGCAGACTCGAATATAGAAAAGCTGCGCTTAAATTTCGGTGAAAAATCCAATTTTTCACAACCTCAGTGCACTTGGTTGAAGCTACCTTCAAATTGGTAACTACGTTGCAGTTTTGTATGCAGTGTTGCAGTTTCTACTCGTATCTTTATTAGAACCATTCATTATTTTTACAACTACGCTGTGCTCTTTTGCTGAAGTACCCTCCGTATATCACCATGTCATTTTAAGTTTCGAAAATTTCTCACTAAATTTATTAACACGTGTAATGCATTTTTATTGGAAAATTTTAACCTGTGATATAAATGTGGACGTTTAAATACGATATTGTAAAATACCATTCTAATTGTTATTTTAATTTACACGTTAATTTCCTTATCACATCATCAATCACATTTCATAAATATTGTGTACATCGTATATATTATTGTGTACCGTTTGATAAAAGCACAAAACTTCTTCATTTTATAGAAACGGAATTTTCTATCTACAAGTATGTATTAGAACAATTTTACAAAACACGTGATATGTATTCAAGATGTACATTTAAAATTTGACACAACTGCTGTATATTGGTTAGAATTCTGTAATGAATTCATAAACGTATTGTGATATGTAAAAAAGGTACTGAGTTATAAATAACTATATATTTCTATTATACAGAAGTATTCCAATTTAACATCTATTTTACATCTAGCTTGTGCATAGCATCATTATACATATATCTAGTGTGTAATAAGGAAGTATTTATAACATTTAATAAAAAATCAGAATTTCATGAGCATTTGGCCAGCGTTACCACGATCTACCGTTATATACCGATAATGGCCTTAACACTTTTCAATTTGATAGAATGCGTATCTCCAAGTTGATGTTGATAAACATTACTATCATACGCGTAGATGGCTGCAGGAAATGTCTAATAAAAACGTGTATTTATTACAAAAATTAATTACATATTGATTGGTTGTGCAGAAAACCAGATATGCGCAATTTTGTAAACAACCTGTCTCGGTGTCAAAAGCATTTGAGGGTTAAAATTATTCGAAGAGAAACGGCCTTCGAATTAATTAATTCACTAATCTGACACTGAAATAAATCTTTCGCGTAAAATTTTATCTTGAGGCCCTGTCATATCACTAGTGGGTACATAAAGAGAAGTAAATACTTTACATATTTAAAGTAAATATATAAATAATTGATGGAAATCTGTCGGCATGGCGTTAAGTGTCTTTTTTTCCTTAATGTTATTCCATTAAGATATAACGAAAAATAAACAAAAAGTACGTTATTTCACGCCTATAATCCCCGAAGAGGTAGGCAGAGGAGTGTACTTTCTCACTTTTCTCCAGTTATATTTACGTTCGACTCTGGAATAGGTGGTAAAAACATTGTAATACACCGTCCGCACATCCAGATTCCGAGCCACTACTAGAAAATCTAAGTTACTAAAATTCAATCCCGAATTAAAACGCAGGGCCTCACGATCGGCAGTAGCGCTTGCAACCAACACGACCAATGAGGCAGTCAAATGTACCAAAGAACGTACAAAAGTGTACAAAAAGGAGCTATGCTAAAATTTAAAGTGCAACTGAAGATTTTCGGTTTAATGCAATTCAAGGTTTAATGCAATTGCAGTATTGCCTATTATCGAATAGTTCACTATGAATGTTTAATAAAGTTTAATGAAATTTCAAATTCATGTATCGAGCAAGCAAAGTAGCAAGCTATAACAAGTTACAATAAGTATCGTTTATTTTATAAGTTGACAAACATCACAGCCACAATCTCGTATTTTTGACAAAAGGGGATTTGACAAGTTTTTTTCACTAGTAGTTTTTAGTTGAACCGCAGGAGTGATACAAGTCCTTCACAACCATTCACCGTAGATTGGATTGGGTTTGCCGAAAATATGCTGTTGTATTTTGATGTTTAACGAAAATAACAAAATTTGTTTGCCTTAGGTACATTTTTTGAATCACCAGAAATTTATTTGGTATTTACTTAGAAAAATATTTTCTACATTATAACGTTCTTTATTTACGCAATTCAAAAGTAGTATTGTAATAAAAATAAAATCATTCGTTAAATAAGTTAGGTTGGAGTGACAAAGACAGAGAGAGCTTGAGAGAAATAGAGATAACATCAGTTTTCATCATTACAATTATTACCACGTTGCCTAAATTTCCTAAGGTACGAAATCCCCCTTTTACCAGTCTCTAAATTTAGGAGTTTCATATTAAAAATAACTTAGGCAAATACATATTTTCAATCTTCATAAAGCCACAGTTTAAATACAACCTGCGGTGTACAAGATAAAGTTCTCATCTTATATCCGGAACGACAGACTGTTCTCAAAATGTGTCGTAGTATATACTTACTTTGCCAACAATTAATTTGGGAGAGAATCCAACTTCGTAAAATTCGATTTGCCTGTTTATTAGGATAAATAATTTACTTTCAATCCTTCTTCAGGCGAAAGAATACAAGTTCTTATTTAGTGAAACACTATGTAACAAATAAATAGTAGTCCCAAGTGTCAACTGTGGCCTATAGACTTCTGCAATGGGCCTCGAACATAACGAATAGGATCTTTAGTGTCAGGTAGTCCTATTAGTATAAATTCTTAATATATGCACATACATTTAAAAGACAATGAAGTACAGTTCTTTAGGGTTTTGAAATAATAATCTATTATCATCTTCCAAAACTCACTACACGATTCACACGCTTGATATTCGGGTTTCCTGTAACTAGAACAATGACTGACGCCATAGTATACCACGTTGGTCAAATGTCAAGTGGATTCCATATTTTGTCCCTGCTAATATTGTCAAACGACCTCTTATAATTCTTTCTAAGAATCTGCCCTTACGTTATGCGCTTAGTAGAGCTTGGTTTTCAATATTCTATCGCAAATATCTATAGGCCAGCACTATTATAGATTTGTAATAGATTATGAATTTTGTAATTTGTAATAGATTATGAATTTTGTAATTTGTACCTGATAGATTATGAATATTTATGCAAGCCTTAGTACGTAGTTTCTTTGTTATAAAACTAAGGGCGCAAAAAATAAACTTTGCCTCTATAGATTATTACAAATTATGCAGAAAACTTTAAATATATCACAAACAGTGGTTGTTGTTTGTTGTTGTTCATTTTTACAAAAAATTACACGAAAAAAGACTTCTACCAACAAACCTTATTCCATATTAAATATAATTTTACGAATAATAATTAATACGTTAATATGGTATGTAGAGCCATTAAGGTTGACGACTTACTTATGATTATCAAATATTTCAATTCCCTTTCAATGCCATATGTTCTTATTTTTTACAAATCAAAACAACATAGGATAATAATATTTAATGGCAAACATTTATTCAATATGATTAAAGTTACGATATTGCTTATATATGTTTGCCCCAATTATCGGCCAGCCGGCTATATTTTGTGTTGAGATATATTTTATTTTGAGATTTATTACGTGCCAAAATGTTAGCCAATACTGTAATCGAAGTAATAAATAAGTCTGGGCGTAGCGCGAACGTGGACTCAAACAAACCATTCAAATAACAAAGAACTAAAAGCTACTTGGGCTTTGCTCGGCCAGGCCCAACCTAGGCCGCTTGTTTTATACCGAATATAAATAGATGTAATGCTTCTATTTCCGGCTATATATGCTCCGGCGGTCCCAGGATCGACGCCTGACGTACACCTCTTTACAAAATATGTGCATTTCGAGATCAAACATCACTACTCTCATTTGTACTATAAGGAGAAGAGCAAAATAATATGCTGATTACTAATACCGTTCACATTAAACTTTAATTTAACAACGATATTAACAAAAACATGATAAAAACACTCCATACGAGCCATTGAAATTGAACAACGGAAATTGAAATCCGACCTATCGTTTCCAGTAAATTAAAATAACATATGTACATACGTTAAATAATATTCGATTAAAAGTTTTCAAGTAACTTTGGTATGCTTGGTTTCGTATACGAATGGAAAATGAGAAAACCAAAAGTTGGGAATTTCACATCACTTTACACGTTATAAAACATTAAGACGAGTACCTGCTGGTTGGTTAATTGGTCATAACTGGTAACTTGGAGAAAGAAAATTTTTTCTTCCTCTACATCAACTGCGAGGGCTTTACATATATTTGACGTTGCTAATAATACCAGATCCGAGTACATGATTTGTTTCTCTTCTATGACATAAAGACTTGTTTATAATACCACCTCTTCTTAACACCTCAACAATAGATTTCCATTAAAAAGAAAGCCGTATTTATATACTTCGACATTGGTTGTAATACGTGTATATATAAAATAGTTTGGAATAGAGGAGATTAATTGGTTTCTAGTTTCATCTTAGGGGCATTTCTTTTTTTTTCTGGTTGAAATCCTGCATGGATACCCAGCCGCCCGGGGAAGCAAGCTTATGTCGGACTCCTGTCGACTAAAACCACCACGGTGTGTCACTTTGGCAATATGGGTGGGCATTTTGTATAGGCTCCCTCTCCTAGACGTTATCCGAGCATACTTCGAATGGCGTCTAAACATGGGCCTTTACGCGCGAGCGAAGTATCCTTCGCCCACAGGCCGCGCGTCGTGGAGCCCCGCTCAGGGCGGCAGGAGACGGGCTAACTGCCCTCTCCTGCGCCCAGTGTTCATCTTAGTGGCCTAAGGCAACTTTACCTGTACTTGCTGCACACAACAACAGATGAAGCTCTGACATACTTTTCTCTGGAGTCATTTCTTATACGATAAATTACTCACTATTCCCACATTAAACCTACTAAAATACCAATAATTCAACATTATATGCAAGGTAAGTAAATAGAATAAAACATAAAAAGTTAAAGCCAAAAGAAACCATTTGAACTCAACTATAAATTTATTTTTATCAATAACAACAGGATTTTTATACACGATAATTTAAAACTTCGTCAAATTGTAACTATAATTTAAACGAGCCTCAGAATAAGGGCCGACATACATAACATTAATAATAATAATAATGTTAATAATGCTACAATAAACAACAGTTAGGGCAGCCTAGGCGGCTGAGGGCGAGACTGCGTGATAGCTAAATATAGCGGGTGTGCACGGGGACTGCTGGGACAGTCCACTGAACAACCGGGTCAGCGGTACGAGGTAGTGCTGATAATGCTTTTATGTTGACGAAGTAGGAAACGAATATGCACATTATGTAACTATTAGGCATAGAAGTCCACTTGTGGAGTGAGACAGGTTATTGAAGAGGTAACCGTTAATAGATATTGCATGAATTTTAAAGTGTTAGTAGCGTAGAATATTATCAAAAAAATTAAATTTTATCTACTGTGGTACGATGTATAATGAAATATAATGATTATATATTGCTAATTATAAATGTAACATACTTAGATTAATTTTTACATAGCCATTAATTTATAACTCACAAATTTAAATGAATCTATCTCGTAAGCCCACAGCTTAACCCAAGCTGTTCAATATATTGTGGCTTGGACGCAGACTTATCATTCAGAAATCTGGCTATCTAAGAGGCCATCATGTATGGCCATCATTAAACATGTCTCATTCGTACTACCAGATGAGATAACTGAATTACACTCCCAGGTGATTTACTGAAATGTACAGTAAAAAAATTAGCGTACCGTTTGTTTATCATATAATTTAAACTTCTTATCTACCTATTGCCATAAAGCTACGAGTGCTATTGAAGAAGAATTTTTTCTTTATCTTCTATATCCAATTAAAAATTTAAATCGTGTACTTCATTCTATCTTTCTACCTGGTAATGCAACAACGTGACATATTTTTCAAAATGATAATAATGAAGGTATCTACAAAATCTGTAATAATCGTAACTACAATAATCTGTATGAATATAATTGAAAAAATCTAACGGTTAAAGTCTCGGAGAGAATTCCAACAATATCATGCTTCAAAGATTCAGGATATTATTGGTTGGCACCATTCCTCTTTGCTATCAGAGCGCAGCTATTCGCATTGTGATCCAAGTAATGGCCCGGGAGACTTTTCAAAGGCTTTCATGAAAAAGTCCTATATTTTCGAAGTATAGTTGAACATTTATTGGAATATGACGTTTTTTATAGTTACTAACAATACATTGTATAACACTTATTGTCCAACATCTCCTTTAAAGTATTTAGAATTCACATCTGTGTTCTTGTAGAAAAATACAATGTATTTAATGTTTTATTATTTAACTATTGTTTTCTGACGAATTATGTTAACTGTGTTTAATTACCTTAAGCGGTTACTATTCAAAAAGCAAACAGACTTGGTCAATGTTTACATACTCGTAGATTACAAACTACCAGTAGGTATGTCTGAACCGAGTATTCAGTATACAATACACAATACAATATACAAATAAGAGAAATGATTCAATATTTTAACATATATTTACAGATTTACACATTGAGTACAAGAACATAAATATGTATATACAACTCTACCAAAATAAAATGTTCAACCAGAAAACACCACGAAACCTTCGATATACCGGGGCAATTTGTTTTATATTTAGCCAGTGAAGTTATAGCAACCCCTAATCTATTTTGGGATGATCGCTGAAGTGTGAGGAGATTGCTTATTCTGATCGCGGGCTCGTTTTTAATACATCATTTTCGTAATATCGCAGTAAATTTGATAAAATTCTATTAAGTCCATTGGAAAATAATTATAAATACTTCGTAAAAAAATATCATTACTTTGTAAGAAATTATCATAACTACATTAAAAAATTAATATCATTATGTTTCTTACATTTTCACTATTACAGAAGTTGTATTCATATACACATAACGAACTTAACATTCGCATGAATAAAAAGTGGCTTTGTTGCTACTTTAAGATATGTATGTGAGTATTGTAGAGAATGAGAATTGGATTGTTAATTGCAAGGAAGTGTCAAAATGCGTTACGTCTTAATGAGCCCAATTATTATAATGACATCATTAAAATATCACACGTACATTGCCGCGTGTAAAAACGAACGAATAAACGAACGAACGAACGTGTGGACTGTCGGACGAATGGAGGGTCGGACGAAAATGTAGACAGAAAGATAAAGAGAAAAATAAATTTTTAAGCAAGAGCATTTTCTTACATCTAGTAAATTTCGTTTCTTAAAGCATGCCAATGTCTTCCGTGTGACATTGCAATTTTATTTCTATTTAGAAACGCTAGTAAACCGTCAACCGTAAAGAAAGCAACTTGATTTGTGGAAACAATTGTAGGTATATTTAGAACTAGATTGTGTGCATGCATGCTATGCAACAAATAATGCTATGTAGTGTGCTTTTGCCCTTGAACTACCTTAATAACCTTAATAACGTACCTTAATAACATAACGTTTTAATTTTCAAATCATATTTCGATTAACAATAAAATTTACGTAGGTTTGCATTTAGAAAAATATGTATTTTTTTTATTTGTATATTGTGACATTTCGCAAAAACTGTAAATTGAAATAGAAAAACGTATAAAGATAGTAAGATGACTATATAGGCCTTAGTTTTGAATCGTGCTCACAGAAGAATATTCTTTAATTTGCTTTTGGAATGATTCATTTATGAAATTGGAAATGCTTCTTTTTACTGGTTTCACAAAAATAAAATACGATTCGGAAAGAATCACTTAGACATCTGACCTAGATTATAGAGCAGAATTAAATCCAGTGCGATTCAGATGAGACAAATCTCATTTCCAACTTGACGTACCCACAGGGATCCAAGCTTGAATTGAAATAGTGAATTCAACCGAAAACACTGACCAAATATTTGAAAGCTATCTCGTAAAAAACTTCAGTAGTCACATAAATTGTTGTTATATTAAAATATCCATCGTAAACATACATTTTCCTTTTATTGATGTCAGGGAACAGGCAGACTTGGCGGAATTAGTAACTTAGCGTACATCAATTTCACGTCATTTTTGTATTGATTTAACATCAGGCCCGTAATCCCCGAAGAGGTTGGCATGCGAGTGCAGTACACTTCCAAATTTCAACAGTTACGTTGACGTTTCACTGTGGAATAGGTGGTGAACTAATTGCCACGCACCGGGCACAATTTGTCGAATAGCAGTTGCGCTGCAATCACTCGACAAACGAGGCAGTCCGTTTTACATTATATGTTGGCATACACTGAACGGAAGCATACTTTAACTAATTCAATCTTCAGGACTCAGACAGAGTTCATGACTAACTAAATTAATACAGTTCGTAGTCACACTGCTTGACATGACCCAATAACATGAACTCTGATTTGTCACCAATAGTCCTCAGTAAAATTGTCGAACAAGTATGCTGAAAATTATTTAATTTCGGAAACACACTTATAGGCAAATTTATTGTATTATCACACCAGCTCACCTACTGGATAGGCAAAGTGAACCGTGTGCCAAATATCTTTTTTATCACTACAAACTCCACTTGCTTCTCTACCGGTACCTTACCCTACCTCTGTCTATCCGTATAGGTCCGACTTGCTTCTCCAACATTTATAACTGTTTTCATCCACGCACACCGATTTCGTACACTTCAGAAATTTATATGTATTACCTTATAAATAACGTAATAACAATAACAAAAATTAATAGTGGAAGAAGTCACCTCCCGTCGCACTCCAATATTCCTATAACTTACGGTCATCTGTTTTATGAATTCACCAAAACATTATGTACAAATTATTTAATCTCTTTATTACATACCTCACTTAACCCTCAGCTTTGAGAGTATTCATATACACCCATTTTGTAAATCAAACACTCTAGATTATGAAAGAAAGATTATAATTTATTTTATCATAATAAGTAATGGATGTTTGGCGCTCGAAACTCTCTGTCCACATTTCAAAGTGCTCTGGCGTGATGGTAATTAATATTAAATATAAGTAACTCAATAATTGTATAGGATGCAAGATAAAATAATACTATAATATTAAAAAATATAAATACTGCAGATTATTAAGAGTAAAAACTAACAAATTTTCTAAGTAATCGTTAACCGATTTTAGATTGATACTGCTTTATTAACTCCACAGCCTTAGTGACTCATGTTGGCTCCCGAAACTCAAGCTTCTAAATATTTATCTCGTTCTCTTCATGTAACCCGCTTGCCATTGTCTAGCCCTAATGAACGATGATCGATGAGAATACTTAGAAAGAATTTAGGTCGAACCTTGTATCCGTAAGTTTTATTAGAAGTTGTTTCAATGTTTTTTATTAATATGTTGTTCTTTTTCTCCACCCTTTTTTGTTTCAGAACCTAGTTAAATGCAGTAAAAAAAGTAAAAAAGTTAGTATTCTAAAAGTTAGTAAGTCTAAAATAGAATAGGATTTACTCCTATAGGACTTCGCGGCGCTCTTTTTATTATTGCGAATTATTGTGTCCAGACACAGGCTAAGAGTAATTACGGCTAATGCTTAGACATATTATTATCGCACCTTTTGAAACGTTTAATAAAAGTGTAAGTATTTACACTGCTTGAAGGTAGAAACACTCGTAAAAAATGTTATCACACACCGCAACACATCGTAGATATATTTACTTATATATTTTTGTTACACCCAGTAATAGAACAAATATTCTTCTCAACACACAAATAAATGTCCTAGATGCGAATGCAATTTACGATCCCTTGAATCAACATTTCTAATCAATCTAGGTATTTTTTAAACTGCGGTACACTAATCCATTGTAACTCTACAGGTAAAACAGTAGAAAGTACTGCTGCATTCAGCACTATAATCATTTTTATAACCGCAATAATAGTCTCAAACTGCAATATAAAATCGGAAAATATCCCGAGCGCCCGTCCAGCGGACATAGCATTGATCATTGTTGTTGGTTATGATGGTGATATAGAAATAAATAAATAGCTTCCCAGATTTGAAACTTATTTTTTTAGAATAGATTTCTCTAAATGTTGCTAATTGTTTATAGTAGATCAGACACTGACTTATGGGGGAATCAGAAGTATTCAAAATCGGTGCGCGTGTATCGAGAGGGAAATTTTGGTAAAGATTGGTGCTCTCTGCCTGGCCCTTAAGAGACCTGACAGGATAGTGTAAAAATAATATTGTTAGTGGTTGTTAATTGCAACTCCAATAATATCAAATTGAGGGTCATATCACGTAAACAAAGACTAGAGATTACGTTTTTGTAGCTCATTAAAGCTGTAATACTTTAAGTTGTAAAAAAAATGTAACATCACGCCCGTAATCTCTGAAGAGGAAGGCAGAAAAATGTCGAACACTTTAAATTGTCGACTAATAATTTTATACTTTAAGTTGTAGACTAAAAATAAATAAACTTGAACTGTAAATTATTTCGTCAGTACAAAGTCACGCAAGCTTGCATCACGCCAAACGACGTTTCCTGACAGTCTCTGACCTAATATCACATTATGAAAGAATTCGTGCTATCCCAATTGCGGGCGTGACCTCAATAAATGTTCGGATCACTTCGCTTATCCTACTGATATTTTATATTAAGCAAAACGAATTTTCATATCACATTAATACACCTTTTCCATATCAGTTGACCCTGTTACAGCATAAACACATTGCATCCAAAGGGCGGCTCGTTCCATATTTCACAAGGTTAATAGAAAAAAAAGACCTTTCTTACAACACGATACCTACCTGATTTTTCGATTTGGGTCTTTCGATACGGTACCAATATATTACATTTATGAGCACAGAAGGATACAAAACAAATGATGAAAGAATTAGTTTTAAGGCGAACCTACTACTTAATTCGTACTATATAATTATGCTCTGTAATTTAAGAGGCCGGTGGTAAAGCCCGGATGAGATCGGAGTTGTGGAGAAGTGGAATAATGGAGACAGATGTCATGATGATGAGGATGATGATAATGCACACGTGGATATATTTTTGTTAAACAATACAGAAACTGAAACCAAACAGTCATTGTTACTGTTATTATGTTTCGATAGTATACACATTGGTGTGAGCCACACAATAAATATTGGCCCTTCGAGCCGGAGATTAGTTTCTCTATTGGTATAAGTGAGGTTTAGTCATAGTTATATTTTTATACTACCTTTAAATGCGGCGAAGCGATAGAAATGGGTCAGTAAACTCGATATTGTTAATTTATTTTATTAGCTTTTTAAAGGCGAGAAAATCTTGTACATGTACATGTTTTATGTGCTAATTCTGTATTGCTGTTTCTTTATCACCATTATCATTAAAATCCCTGTTTCCTGTATTGTTCCAATGATAGATATCGTCTGTTTAAGATGTGCCATAACCGCCATCCATCCACTGATTTTGACTAGCTGTTACCACCTGCCATCTTAAATGGCCACCGCTCTAACTACTCAGACTGGCCCACGAAGTACATCTGCAGATTCGTAGAGTCTTCTCCAAAATGCATCTGCTCCAATGGTCATCGAATCTGTGAAGTACATATTATCTTGATATAATGATGTGTCATTTGTTTAACTATTTTGCCTGATAGTAAGTACGGTACGATTATTTATTGTAGTGAACACCTATGGCTTTATTTTGTAAAAGGATATCACTAGAATTTACGAATGTTCTTTTTATCGTACGAGGTCTTCTTTGGCTATTTTAATTGTACTATTCCGTATTCAAAATAATAATAGTAGACTTCGTTGGTTTTAAAATACAAAAAGAAAGACATAAATAAAACATACAAAATAATCGATGGGATCAAATGGGGGTGACCCGGCTATTGTGAACCCGGAAATGGACTCAGAGCACCGCAGCATATTAAAAACTTGATGATTTTTTATGGAATAGGAAATTGCAATTTAAAAAATATGTTTTAGCTATATCTGAATTTATGAGAAAGTTAGAAATATCCATGTCTATTAATGCATAGCAAACTTTAACAATTATTTTTTACCAAACACAACATGAAATTCTGTTGGGTCTCTGGTTCTCAAGTTATAATTAGAGTCGCTATGAAGTCCATTTGATTTTCTAGTGAAAATATTTAATACGCTCGCATGGGATGACACCGGCGCTACATTTATTTGTGCTGTGAACTAGTTTTTAATTAAATACGAGTAATTCGTGTTACCTTCTTATAGCTGTGGTTGTGAATCCATGGTCCTTTTGAGTAGATTTCGAATTAGACGAAATAATAGGATATAAGACAGGACTAATTGCACTCATATTAACATGTACTAATCGCACTGAACTTATTCATAATCGTATTTTTCTGATACTGCTTCTAGTAGTCACAGTCCTATTTCTTACTATTCTGTTCGAGATAATATACATATGTTCATGATCATGAGTCCAATTTTAATATCTGGCTGTTATGTTACTACTGTTTTCATAAGAAATAAATATGGATAAATTTTAATATCCACAGTAACAACCGGAGCAAGTAACTTAAGTTAGTTGTGAAATATCTGCTTAGACAAGTGAACTAAGTCATAAATCAAACACCCTTTAAGAGCAGTCGTGGAACCTATAAAATATATATGACAACGTGCTTTTGACGGGATTTACTTATGTGCATTTCCGGCAAGGTTATATTTATGAAAAAAAAAATATTCCCACGATCTAAAAAAGAGTGACTTATTCAAATTTTAGGTAAGTTTTTTTATTTGTTAAAGAGATGGTTCTACAAATTCAATAATATCATATTTAATCGATGAAGAGGTGATAGATGATTGTGGTGTGCAACTAATTTCCCACTAACACCCAGACCCCGAATATAAACATCCAATCATCATTATTACGATTTACTAACTCCACATTAGAAACTATTTGTGTCTGTTGCGTTTCTGATAGTTTATTGTGTTATTTAAGAATAGGCTTGCGTTTGGCGTTTGGGTTTAAATCCCGGGTCGGCCACTATAAAATGTTTCTAATATAGATATTTTAGTAGTGGCTCGGAGTCTGGATATGTGCCCGGTGTATGACAATAGGCTCACCAACTCCGTAGTGGGACGTCAACGTAACTGGTGAAACGAGGGAATGTTCTACATTCCTCTGCCTACCTCTTCGGGGATTACAGGCGTGATGTTACGTTAAGTAATGAGAAATCTGTTACTTTTACTACTGTTTAGTTTAGTCTGTATCGGGGTGAGTTATCTTAGGCATTGGCAGTGCCACGTCCGACTATGTAACATGTGCAAGTTGCCTCGGGTGGGAGCTTTTGTGGCACATTGGAAGTTCCAATACAAACTTTTCTTTTGTCGCGGGACGACACATGTGTCATTTTGCCAATATGTTGCCGTCCATGTGACGTTAATGTTGTTTCTTTGTGCGTGCAATTTTGTTTTTAAATAAAGTACAAAGTTTTCTTTGATTCCTTTCAAAAATAGTATCTAAGGTAACATTCGTTTTAAACGGGTCTTAAGATTGACAAAAAATATTATTTTTTAACCATTTAAAAGTTATGTATGATGATATAAAAGTTCACATTGACTATTTCACCTGTTATTAATATTTACATATTGAACGATATATTTATATACATACACATGCCTTAACATTGGAATAAGCATATCATATTTACTCATTAAATACGATGTAATCCTACGTTCTAATGGTTATGTATAATAGCAGTAGTTTTGGTGTAGTAATGGTGACAGTTGTAACATTTTTGTTTGTATTACATTCACCCTAGTATTGACGGACAAGCTGATTCGGATGCCTTCATTTACAAACATATGCTTTGTAGATAGTTCATGACAGTGGCTCGAGAGTGTAAGGATAATAGATAATAACCCTTTTGCTGATAGACGCTCATGTGTACCAGGGTACACACTTGGTGACAGTGGCTCATAGGTCGGGATTTCGATTCTCTGCTTGCTGAGAACATAGTGCTTAATGAACTTGTAACTGCACAACGAATCATTAAACTGAAACAGCTGTGCAGGAGAACAACGAAGTAGAACAAAGACGTATTTGAAATAGTACGCTCGACTACGCACTGTACTGATAATTTTGCTTTATCGAACTTGGTTAAATGTTGGCCGATAAATGTAACATCAATAAAGTACATTATTATGATCGGATCACAATTATTCTGTACATAATTATTTTAAAATATGTAGAATGTTTAACAACCTTGCTAGCCAGATCGTTTATGAGCTGTATGTGGCCATTAGAATTCACCAAATATATAAATACAATAACATTTATGTAACTTAATAATTCAAAATATAATGAATGCAAATACTGTTTCAGCGACGGTTGAAACAGTGAGAAAATGTGCTCCGATGCTGCTTCCAAAAATTTTTCTCACTCACTGCCAACCACCTTATAATTATACAGTTAGATCGCATTGTCGAAGTTGTTGATTGCTTCCCTAGGGAAATAAAATAAATCGTACTTTTATAATTGAAAACCTCGCAATATTCCGTGCGCGTGTCAATTAAATGAAAGTTTAACACAACATCGAGTATAAAAACAGTGTCCAATATAAAAAAAACACACGTACTCTGTTCCGTAAACAAATCGCGTCCATTTGTATAGAGTGACGACAACGCAAAAGTTTTGTTTGTCCATCCGGTTTTAATGATGCCTGACATGCCCATATCCGCATGTCCACTGCACAAACTTAAATAAATAAACCAACAAATATCTTGGGACACCTTCATGCTACGTTCTAATGGTATCTTGTATCTTGGGACACCTCCATGCGCTGCTATTTAATCCATCTTGACCAACGCGGCAGGCAAATTTAATTTATCAGCACAAATTAAAAAAGTAACCTATTAGCTTGACTGCCTCGTTTGTCGCCTTAATTGCAAGCGCGACTGTCGATGAAGATGTGCTGGGTTCAAATTCCGAGTCGTGCATTATTGGTTTGTACTAACTTAAATTTTCTAGTAGTGGCTGGGAGTCCATATATGTGTCCGGTGTATGGCATAGACTCACCACCTATTCCATAGTGGGGCGTAAATAATTGATAAAACGTGTGAGTATATTACACTTCTCTATATACCTACCTCTTCGGGATTACAAACGTAATGTTATGTTACGTATTAACTTAATACGACAGCGCTCGAAAAATGTCAAATTGTGCACAACATGTATGCATGTATAATATTATTACAAGCTTTGTATCACAATTAAATTTATTCATAATAAATACATAAATTTATCCTTAATAATAACTAACCAAGTTTCTTGTATATATTAAGTGAACGCGTAATCAAGTGTACAACTGGTATCCCTACTTTTTATGTCACTGGGGTATCTTTATCTTAATTGCGAGAGGCCTGGTAGGTACTCAATAACCGTGTTTCAGCCCAGATCAGCAAAGATAAGTTACTACTGCGTCGAATGTTTTCAAGCCGTCTTAAAAAAGTGTCACATTCCGAAAAACAGATGTAGTTTCGCTGTCGTGGGATCCCGAATCAACTTACGTGAGTTAACACTGTTCATAATTTTATAATGAACATTAGGAATACTACAAAAATATGAGAGATACTACAAAAACAAGATTATTTTACATAACAATTGGGTCATTTCACGGTAAAATACAATTCAAAGAAAATCGAACCTTCACTCTATAAATATAATGATCAAATGGTATACGTAACTTAAATGTAAGAACTGAAAACCATTAAAGATCGAATCGCAATATCGTGCAGTGACCAATTTTTTAGTTAATTATTTAAAACGTGTACTAAAAGTTAGCGTAAATCGACCGAAGCTCGGTATGCAATAAACCTTTTAGGTACGTAGTATAATGACTAAAAAATTTAACCAAGCTGAGGCTTGATCTAAATTGAACCATAATCAGCCAGGCAGTGGGCATATACCCTAAGTATAAAATCAAAATCCCATTATTGACGTAGTTCGAAATTGCATCAACTTTTCAATTTAACTTTGTACGTCCCAATTTGTTTTCTTTGCGGCCAATTTGGAGGGAATTGTCACATTCAAAATTGAAAGAGGTTTTATCGAAAATCGAAGGACTCAAACCATAACCTTTAAGTTTTGTACAAGAATCGTTCGGTGTAATAATATTCGAGGTGAATTTGAGGAATTGTCCAAGATTATTGAACTAAATATATTTGCACATTTGTGAACAAATCAAAGTTTAAATAAGCGGGAGCTTAAAATAAATTGCATTTCTTGGTAGCAATAATAACAATAAATTATTTATTGACAATAATTTTAAGCGTGACATACATTTTACCAGAGGATTACCTACAAGTACAAGTCGTGAACAGAGGTAGGCAATATTAGAAGAGCACTTCAATGCTCAATTTCTTTGACCTCTTATTTGCAGTATTATTGATTGGAATAGAATAATTCAAGAGAAAACTTTTCAGATTCTCATAACATGTAAGTCTCAGAGAGGTTTACATAATACCTGAAATAACCAACTAGTTTTTCTACATTAAATCCTAAGAAGATTTCAAACAGTGTCTAATCCTATTTTAATCCTTTCATAGATAATTTAGAACTTACTAATCTGGGATTATTTTTATAGTTGGATCTTTATGAAAACGGGATACCTAGACATTATTATTATATTTATCGTCTTCTAACATACGCTGCCCGGCTGATGTTATTAGCATTGTATATTCTCAAAGTTCAGTTACCAGTTTAAATATGACTAATTTATTATATTAACTAGCCATATTAACTCAAAATTGGTACTAAATTTCTATTCTTACAGTCCTGTTTGAGGTCTGATCCAGAGGACAGCACTTAGATATAATCCGTAGTTACTGGATGGTTGTTTGCTACTCTCTTCAACTAACAATATATAAAATCTTTAACTAATATTAGTACTCAGTAACAATAAAATCATCCTTAAAATGTTAGGTCAATCTTTACATGAATACACCAAAAATATTATGATTCTCACACTTTTGTGGAAACTAACGTATTAAGTTTAACTCTACTTACAGGTTAATTTTATAGTAAGATCAAACACTAACATGAGATGTAATATATTGAAATCATTCCATACTTGTGCGAATTTCAAATAAAATTCAACCGGACGTCTACAATCTTAATGATCTATTGTCACGCCTTATTTAAATAAAAAAAACTGAAAACCAACGCCAGTGAAAAAGCCCTAACGAAGCTATAGAAGTAGCAAATAGAATGTGAGCAAAGATGTTAATTAAGCACTCTTGTCAATCCACATACATATGTATTAGATCCCTTAGGCGACTGAATTTCTATACAAGCCTAATCCGTCTAACTTGAATATTAGGCTTACTTTATCTATACACCTTCGTTCGCATATAATAAATATCGTATTTATATTATTAATTGAAAATATGTAATTTATAAACAGAAAAAGAATTAGTATTCAAAATCATTCATTTTGAGAACAGAATCTCGAATAGAGAAACAATGATAAAAACAATAAAACATTTATTTTATCAGCGCTATAAATGTGGCAAAGATGGTATTTCTGCATTGATCTTAGAAAAAAAAAATTGTCTAAATATCGATTCAAAATATTCTTACGAGAACATTGGTTACGAGTTAGTTATGCTCGTATATAATCTACGTACTTCCTTCCTTATTGCTCAAATTTATACAAACAGCAAAATACCCAAATATATAAAATCAATATGTATATACATATCAAATTTGACATGTCGTCATAATAACATAATTTTTTACTTTGACATAAATTTATTTATAATTTTAATTTGACTCAGGATACAATGTACCTGTCGATGAAATAGAAAAATCGACTTGCTCCGTTTGTAGCTTACAATATTAATGATTCCCCCTATACAGACTCCTGTTAGTAGTACTACTAACAATACTTCTTTTTTGAATTAGAGATTTTGACAAGAGAAATACCACACAGTACTTTAAATAAATATGATGAACATTAATGAACAAGGTATTTCTGGTAATAATATTTTAAAAAAAATTCATCAAAAAATCCAAGGTTTTGGAAATAAAGCACTTGAACTGGAATTATTTTTACAAAATAAAGATATGATGTAATGTGTGTAACTGAGCATTGGTTAAGACATCATTAAAATGTAGTAAATTATAAAAATTATGTTATTTCCTATTC
>DWDV01000196.1:0-19473 GCA_018245615.1 Mimoniades ocyalus | reverse complement strand
AGGGGCTGCTAGTGACGAGGGTAGGGGCAGGGCCTGGAAACCGAAAAAATTAACTTCACATAGGGAATATCTAAGAAATTTTACATTATATTTATTTGTGATTGAATTCAATAAATTAAACAAAATATGATTCAAAATACTCAGTTGTATAATTTTAGAGGACCGTAAATTATATTTTTAACAGTTATAATTGATAGGTCTTACTGATTATAATTAGTGGGTCGTATTAATTGTTTTCCAAATATTCCTGTTTTGATTTTCCATAATCTTCGCGGAGGTGTTTGTAACTTACCTTCATTTTGCCTTTGGGTGTAGCCTCCTCTTCCTGGTTCTGTTAGAGAAATAAGCCAGCCATTAGATATTAGTCAAATAAAAAAACAGTGATACGGTAACAGAAGTTCACTTAAATTGATCTCTCTACATTTGTACTCGATGTAGGTATTAAAAATCAATTGGTTCACGCACTAACCATGCCAGTATTTTTATGTTGGCGGTATTTTATGCAAGTGTTCTTTTAATTGTATAAGTTGTATTTAAGATTCAAACTTTATCACAGTATATCTGTTACCGTTTTCACCAAAGGATATATTATTAAGCCATTCATAAAACATACATATACGCAAATTGATGGGGGCAGCGCAACGGAGGCGAGATGTATCGTTTTCCATTCGGCATGTGACTAATAAAGAGAGATGTAAGAAAATGTGACCATCACATAGCATAATTTTGTTCTAATTATGACTACAACTTATTCGATTTTTTATTTCATTGTTTAGTAAACAAACGGAAATTGCAGAATTTAAGGAACATGCACTACATTTATTTTTTATTGTCTTTTAGGAATTTTGCACAGCGTGTGATGCCTCTCTATATTAATATAGTTCTTTATAGTTCCTTTGGTGCGTCTACAGTATATATTAATTTAAGGAACGTACGGTCCTATTAAATAAGAGCAAGAATGTTATGACGCAATCCATCCAACCTAAGTATTAGTTTAAGGCAATATACATACATACTTAGTATATGTACAAAGTTACTACGATCTCATTAAATTCATTTTAATTAATGTTAATTGTTATTATGTATATTAGTAAAATATTAAGAAGTACAAATTTAAACCTTAATGCAACCAATATACAAAATATAATAACAAAATGTATTTGAACTTTTCATTTACCTGTAAAGCAAACGTTACACACCACAGCAAGAAATGGGAAAGAAAAAAATTAAACAAGTAGATACGAAAAATATTAAATTTTATTTCCGTCTAATTTAAATTGTGAGCTTCAAATCGTAATAAATTAAGCACGGCACACATGTAGACCGTCAAATTGGACATTGAAACATGTTAAGTATTAAATATAATAAAATTCATGAATGATAGTTCAAAATATTTACTTTACAGTCCTTGTTCGCCTATACTACGCATTTCTTTAAATATTTCATTAATTTTATCTTATTGCTTAGTTATCTCATAAAAAATGCATATTAATAATAAAAAAAACACTTAGAGGCAATCAGGTGACGATTTCAACGGGAAAATCTTTGACAAAATGATTGTAACGTCGAATCAAAAGGTATTCATGTTGCAGCATGAACAGCAATGTATGTATGTATGTATGTACATACATAAGTAGGTACATAAATATACGTATACTAAATGAATACTCAATTGAACTTGGACAGAGAGATCCGAAATAAATAATCGGGATAATACAACATAAATCTTAAGGTATTGAGCCAGACATGTGGGAATAACTGTGGACATCATAGACAATAATAAATCATTTAACGTTTAATAGATGTAAGAAAATTAAATAGTGGTGCACCAATGAAATTTATTACGTGTAATTTCTAGTTTACAATTGTTATTCAAAATTTGGATACTACTGGATAGTTTAAAAAATAGGTACAGCATGATTTATTTTTCTCAGAATAAAATCATTCGAATTCTGGCTACAATTTTTTTGGACATATGTTAATACCATTTTATATAATTTTATTGGTTAACAGACGAGGTAATCAAATTAGATGCACCGGAACATTGCAACAGTAAACCTAAAATATAGCTGAAGCGCACAATAAACTTTCGATTACCATCTGCATAATTCAACCTAGCCTGTACTAGAACTGAATTAGGTAAATCCGTCGAAATTTTCAATATTGGACACTGACAGTTATTTATTAACCATTGAACAGTCTATCAAATGACAAAACTTACTTAGTTTGTTTGTACAGTCAACAACAAAACGAACAAATTTAATATACTCGTAATTTTACATTAATTAATTCACTTATCAACGTCAACCTGAATTTACAACAAATAAGTTTGCACAATTCTAACGGGAGTTATTATAACTCAGTAGGTAAATATCTTGCTGCCTATTGTTACAAGTCCTACCTTCCACCTATAACAAAATTGAAGTCCAAGCCAGTGGGTGTGGTTACATTACATCCGTAATTGATAAACTGTAATTTTGTATCCTGGATTTAAAACATTCTTTATACCTGACCAAGCTCGCGAAGATCACCTCCCCCTTGTATTGTCCAGTGAAGCTGCGAAGGTAAAAAGGTTCGACCCTAAATAGTAGACCTAACAGTATGAATTAGTAACTTTACATTCATAACGTGGCATGGGTTTTCGCAAATTAGACCGCTCTCCGTAAAAATCCAACTGAGCATTGACTTTTTCTGAAGCTTTAATCGTATTCAGCCAATGTTATAATAGTAAAAGGAATCAAAATGTCAAACGCATTATCAAAATATTTTCAACGTTAATTGTAGAACATGTCGACGAAAAGTGTCCATTCAGAAATGCACATAATTTTTTATCTTGGAAAATTTATGAATGACGCATTTCGAAAAATATCATTTCGTCACATATTATTAAACTTCGAATCGCATTTGACGTCGACTGTACAATTCCGATGCAGTCATGCCCGTATTTTATTAATTTCAGATCGAAAATTCATTGGTATTCCGTTGAATTTATTCATCGTTTCGGAACAATAAAATTTCACTGAAAGCTTTATGTGTTGGTTTAATTTTTGTCGATCGTAAAGTAATCGTTTCGCCTTTAATATGCGTATGGGTATCTAATCGATTTCGATGTTCGATATCACGCAAGTTGTTTATGATATCCGTTTCGATTGTGATGTTCTTAATTGAATCACTATCTAAACTACCTTTACATAAACGAAAATCGAAAATAATCGCAATTTATTTAACGAACTCGGTGTTGTTTCGTTTTTAAGCTATTAAATAATACTATCAGTCTCAGCGGCAAATGGTTAGAGGTTTAGACATCAGCTAGGGTTAAAATACCAGTCAAGCACCTCTTTAAGAACTGAAGTGCTTGAACACTCAACTCACTATAATGCTGTCAGAAAGTGTCGCCACGAGAACTACACAATAATTTTTTTACGTGAATTTCTATAGAGTGTAAAATATGCCGACCAGTACGGCGTCAGCGTCATAAGCTAAGACCTCAAGTATTTTCATCATAAGATCAGACTATAATAGACACGCGAATAATAATATATTTAAAAATAAACAACTCATCTTTCATTGCAAGAGTAGCGACGAATTCTTGGTAGGTTTCAAATCATACCTCAGTTGTATTTAAAATTACACATTTTTCACAAGAATTTACTACTCATTCTATAATTAAAATAATTCGCAACGATAATTACGTTTGACACTTTAATGTGGATAAGTACGTTGAAAACGATTAGATTATTATGTTGTATGCAAGTTCTACATAAGATATGGTGCAAAATTTTATAAAACCTATTCATCCATCATAATATATCAAGGGTTTAATTTAAGAAATGGACACACGTAGTTTGATATGTCAAAATAGTGCATTACGAACATGTGCGCGAACCGGTCGGCTGACCTAGATGCGGTAATCGCGGACCTTGGGCCGGCCTGCCTTCATTAACTGCATTTTAAACTGCGACAGTTTACATCATAGATCTACTGTCACAGTAGGAAATCATACTCAATACACATTCGCTTAGAACAGCAAGCTATTGTAAATACAAAGATTTTATATTTTGTTAGTGAAAAAACGAAAATGCAGTTGTCCCGGACATACGAGTATAGACTGCATGCCCTTTTTATGTGGTGAAAGTTTGATTTTTTTAATCAAATTTACAATATTACAATTTTACGATTTTGATCTTGGCTTCTGGAAAAACGTGTAGTTTCGTTTCCGTAACATGTCTTTATGAACATTGGGCCGTAATAAACTGCAGTTCTCTGATTTTTACCAAAATACATAACTTGTACATTAGTAGTTGAATCATATTATACCCACCATTTGTGTAGTTTTCGCACCAGTGTGTTTGTTCCCCTTATGCAGACACAGTTTATAAATGTTCGATGATTCTTTATTGATTTCTTTATCAAATCAATTTCAGTTTATTTTATTAATCATCTTATATAATTCAATTCCAATTATGCTTTACATGGGTAAATTAATTCCAACAATTTCTGATTAATTATTTCATAAAATTAATTTCTTGCTATCCATTATCTATCAATTACAGTTTCTTGTAAGGTTTTTTAGAGATGTCGTCATCATGGAAATATTATTATTCTTAATTTTCCTTTACGTATTCCGTACGTATTATACATACTTATTACATACATAAGTATTACGTATTCATGTTACGTGTTCTTAATTTTAGTATCTAATATTTATTTACGTCTTATGCCGAATAACTAATCACTTCTAGGACACCTGAGGTAAATCAAACGTAACATTACGCCTGTAATCCCCGATGAGGTAGGTAGTGGAGTGTAGTACACTCCCACGTTTCACCAGTTACGTTGACGTCACGCTGTGGAATAGGTGGTGAGCCTATTGCCATACACCGGGCACATTTCTATACTACGAACCACTACTAGAAAATCTAAGATATAAAAATCTAATAGTGCCCAACGCAGTCAGTCGCGTTTGCAACTAACACGACCAAAGAGGCAATAAACGAACGTGACTCATTGTCAAAATTGCAGAACTGTCTTTGGGGCTTGGTCAAACCAAATACCGTATTTGTAATAAAATATTCGTACAGCACTAGTGAACAATTTACGTATAAAAAACAATGTTAAATTTAAACGAATAATGTTTCCTTAACTCCTCAGAAATCATACGGATATATCAAAATTTATATTTCAGTGTCATTTATTTATCGCACTGTACTGATTTTAAATACAAAAGTTACGGATAGCGGAGGTTCGTGGGCCGAACTACACGAAGACCTTGCGTCTATGTCACAAGGCGTTGCATGCGTCAGGCAGTCAAGAAAATAAACCATAACACCTACATATTAGTAATACTACTGTATCGAAAACAAAAAGGTTCGGTGACAGAAAAAATAAAAATAAAACGTAAAACTAAATATCTACGTATAATAAACGTAACATCTCGTCTGTATTCCTCGAAGAGGTAGACAGATGATTGTAGCACACTCCCACGTTTACCAGTTGCGTTTACTACCCACTATGGAATAGGTGGTGAGCCTATTACCCCGAGCACATTTCTAGACTCCCAGTTACTAGCAGAAAATCTAAATTAGAAAAATCCAGTAGTGCCCGGACACGGGATTTGAACCCAGGACCTCCGGATTGGCAGACGGGTTTGCAACCAACACGACCAACGAGGCATCGAAAACTAAATCACTTAAGAAACGTTATATTTATGTACATTATAGCATATTTGACAAACCTACACTGAACGCGAAACTGTTGGTAAAGCGACTGAACGCACAATGCGACTAATGCACCGATGATGTAATCAAATCCCTTGAAATCAAATCATATCATTTGTGTTGTGTACTTATCTAAATTTTATTAGTATTACAAAACAAAACACACTAAAGCAAATAGTTCGCGTCACAACATTTTAGACAATGATTGACATGCTTTAACAAACCTTTGACAGTTTCTTTGATACAGACCTGCAATAGAAATGAATAAATTAACCGCCTGACACTCATTATGACATTATTATAATTAAAAGATCACGGGGCTGGAGTGGATGCAATACATGAATGCTGCGAATAGTAGCGATGTTAACAGAAGGCCTGTTACGAGGAAGGCCTGTACGGAATTAGATGTCTGTGGGATAAAACGATGTGATGTACAAGGTACAATGTAAATATTATATTTTAATTTCAAGTACACGTTTATACAAAGTACATATTCACGTCTTAATATAACAAATGTTTAATACAACTTTATGAAGGTTGTTGTGGCATACATCTGGCAACCCCTTCCATGGTTGTATTGAAGATCGCTTCCCCTACGTTTCCGCGCTCCGGATCACTGATCCGCCCGCTCCGGTCGTTACAGTTCGAGAACATTGGATAACTCGTGCCGGAAGCAATCGGAGCACTCCCAGGGTTTGCAAATGAAATGTACCTTGGAGACCTTCCAAATGCAGCACTACAGATGTACTGATATCAAATAACGGAAGAAATAATAATTGCATACCGCACCCTGAAGTATGTTTAAATAATAATAATAATAATATCTTGGAACAACTGACAGGCTGCACTCTGATTCCAAACGAGGCAAAATCTGTATTATAGTCACTAGACAGCGTATAACAGTATATGATATAGAAATAATTACAGCCTAGAACTTTAGTTCCCGGTGTACGAGTATGACAATAGGCTAACCCGCTATTACATGATGGGGCGTAAACGCAGTGGAAGTGTACTATACTCCTCTGCCTACCTCTTCGGGGACTGCAGGCGTGCTGTTACGTCTAGGAATTTAGATAACAGCTCTGAGTGTTTGGGGCTTTGGGGTTAGAATCCTTTCACAAATCTGACTTGACATAGTTATGTGCGTTTCTAAGATTACGATATAATTTACTATAATGCTAAAGGGAAATTTATTTACGCAAACCATACATCTTAGAATTCTACATGCTATTATCTTAGGCATGTGAAGAATGCTAACCCACTCTTCGCGAGCATCAGAGAACCTAACATATATCACGTGGACAGAATATCTAATTGTAAGTCTTACTGTATCGTCGAAATAGTTAATGCTGATACTTTGATCTTATAACTGTCATTTTTACACGTTGTAGGTATGTATCTTGCTATGACTTTGTGTAATCATATCCATAACAGCTGCAGAAGAGCTAACATAAATAAATGATTTGATCTTATATATTTTTTTATTTGATTCACTACCTTATAAATGACACTAATTCAACACTGAAAATTAACAAATAGCTTGACTACATCTAGATTTGGACTAGATGGCCTGTCCATATTGTTATTTTTACGAAATAGATGTTACATTTCCGAGCACTAATTAAATTTATGTAAATTGCACAATTACAAATGTCCTTCTCGAACATGAACATTTTAGAACTGCGAAAGTTACGACATAACTTCATTCTTTGTCAGTTGTAATCAAATGTAAATCAGTTTTATACACGTAATAATAATTACCTTATTAAAAATATTTGACCTCTTTTTTCTGCTTACAAATGATTAAGTCTAAGGACAAACGTGCTAAAGCTGAGATGGACTACATGATACGAGTATGTTTACTTTCTTAGATCTATGCATATTATAAAAAAGATAGACTATTAATTGATTGACTGGTTCGTTGGGTGTGAAGAGTGTTGGGTGGAAGCGCGACCGCCAGTTCGAGGTTCAAATCCCGTGTTGGGCACTATTAGATTTATCTAAAATCGACTTTCTTGTAATTGCTCGAAGTCTGAACATGTGCCCAGTGTATGGCAATAGACTCAGTGGGTGACTTACTCGTATAGTGGGACGTAAACGTTACTGTTGAAGTTCGGGATTGTACTACACTCCCCAGCCTAGCTCTTCGGGGATTACGGGACGTGTTGTTACGTATTTTACGTTTGGACAATTTGTGTAACACAAAATACAGTAAGAATATATATGCTTACTGTATTTTGTGTAATTCTTAGCATTTATAGTTTTTTTTATTGATTATCGTAAATAGTTTTAGAAATTTCCATTTCTTTCATTAATTGTCCAAACGTAAAATACGTAACAACACGTCCCGTAAAAGTATTTTTTATGAAAAATTTTAATTAATTTTTTTTAACAAAATTCCTGCTTGAAATCGTAGGATTTTTAATTTTTATAGGTAGTCCAGTTTTTTTAGCTTTCAAATAAGACTCCTTTGAAAAAAAAACACCGTTTACTTTATGAGAAAAAAATTTAAAACGGAAAGATGAGAATTATACTAAAAAAAAATTAAGATGCCTCTATTTTCGAAATAGCTGACATAATAAGAAAATCTTTCTATTGTTTATCGATAATTTGTTATCTAGTATCCGTACAGTTTTTTTGATCAAGTGTAAAATTTACACATTGTACCTATATAATAGAGGCATCGACCCTTGTATTTTTCCACTGTTGACACTCTCTCTCTCTCTCTCAGAATGCGACAGGTAGGCCATAGTCACTGCGCTGGCCATGTTAGCGTTGGCAGACCTCATTCATCTTAGAGAACATTAAAAGCAACCCGAAGTGTCTAGAATTTATCTTCCAAACTTTTATAACAAGTTTGTTCTTAACATATACATAGGTACAGAATAATAATAACCTGAGGAGATATTACAGCAAAATGTGGTCCTCCATTTTATTAAGTAGATGCTCTTTAATATGATGGTAAATATGATAATAATTACTGGCACTAGTTTACGGTAGCAAATACAACGGAATTAAAAGCTAACCCAGACCTAAACAGGTCGGGCCATTAATATTCATAGCGTGCACCGGTCTTGATTAATTTTAATATTATTACAATGACTGGTGACAACATGGATAGCTACCGTTTCATTCTCTCTTCGGATTGTACTCTTTTATTAGTTAATGACAAATAATTATAATAAAAAATTTATTAGCATTATTTCACTGGTCTTGATTTATTAAATAATCAGTGTAAATTAAGAGTTTAAGTTTTATTCACTGGGAACGTACGGACGGGCGATTTAAACGCTCAGTGTACATTTAACCTGCTCTTAAGTCTATGTTTAGCCTGACTAAAATACATATATCATGTCTTCTGTTACAGAATTTACGTCCATTCTAAGCGTAACTATACTTGTTTCCCGCCAAACAATAAAACGATAAAGTTTAGTTCCAACAATGATTATGAAAACTGAATACAATACGAGCCCGTGTATAAATTACCGCTAAATACTTATATGACGATCAATGACAACTTAATCAATGGATGGAGCGATAAGGGTATTTTCGCACTAGACAGGTGTGGTGTAAGCCCACAATGGATTCCCTGACACCTGGTATTATTGAAATATTCCAAAGCATATTGGGTATTTGGAAAAAAAACGAGTTCCTTAATTGGCGTATCGTTTTTATTATGTGCATATTTTGAGATTGTACCAGATAATTGGGGTTACTTATATCAATAGGTATACCGGTGCATGTCCATTTTTGAAAATATTAATCTGATTTTACACACACACACACGATCATCCCGTCTCAATCGACCGAGCCAACACTATGATAACCAGACATCTGATAAATATATATTCAACATAATGAAATACATATTTACACAGATAACCTTACACTGACATACAGACCAACCACTAGTCAAACAAATATTTCCTAACTGAAAAAATATTCTAAAACCTTCATTGAAACATTAATTGAACCATTGAACTAACAATAATTTGTAACATAACAGCCAAACATAACAGCCATGTAACAGCCATATAAGATAACATAACAGCCATATAACAGCCAAACATAAACGCTGCTTTATGGGCTGCCCTCTACGAAGGTTGGAAGGTTTTATGTGTAAAAGTCTATGTAAGAATATAATAATACTGCTACCACTGAACACCAATGTATCAAAATCTACTGAGCTTTTGTTATCGAGGTTTGTTATGAGAATTAATGCAACGCGGCAATTGCGTTATGAAGCTACATTCTACAAAGACAATATTTACTCGTACAACAGAACATTTTGCATAAGAACATTATTTTGGAACTGCCAAATCCTTGTTCACCATCAACCAAACGGGAAACAGTCCAGATGGAGCGTCTGTATGAACCACTTTAGCCTAAAAACTGAATATCGTACGTAAGAAAATTCTCCTGGTACTACCAATATCTGGTATTTCATCAACCAAAAGCAAAAGGCTCCAGATGAAGCAAGCGTTTTAAACATGATAATGATATGATATGATATATCTGGATTAGTTTGGCATTTGAAATATTTGTACGTCTTTACTTGTCTGTTCAATCATTCTTTTATTTGCTATTATCATTATCAGTATTATATTATCACACCGGGTCTCATACAACGTGTGCTAAGCGTATCTATTTAACGTATTAGGTACACGTTAGGTATTAGGTAGAAATTTGCATTTCCCAAACGGAACATACTTTATAAAACAGTCAGCAAAAAATATTTATAGTTGATAGAAAAAAATATTTATACCTGTGAATAATTGGGCTGCTCCATGAGTAGATTAAACTTAAGACCCCCTCTCCCCTTCCCCCGCTCTCACCTTCCACTCTTCCGCGACTCGCGAGTAACTTGAGTTCATAAGTGACATAACGCGATGGGCCTGCATTTCGGCACTTTCCACCGCGTTCTTGGAAATAAAATTTCGCGGGTAATTATCGCTTCTGCTGTTCATATTATTGGACAACAGCGCGTCAACGCCATAATTCACTTGCTTAATAACACGCCGCGGCTCCTTCCACATCACTCTTGTGGGATGCGCACGGCAATGTGTTTGGGATTGGCGCGAGTTCCAAGCTTATAGCGAGTTAAAAGGACGGAGTGATTAGCGATTATTGTAATTCGGGTATATCCAAACCTGTATTATTATTTTTTAAATCTGTGCATACACTTCTGTAATTTGATTTCAAAACCATGATTATCGATAGAATAAATTTGCAGTGTAAAAATATATTCGCCAAGCACAGATCAACTATTTTTGACGCTCCTCATTAATTCTATTTATGACACAGTCAGACAGAGTCTATAGATTGTTGACCACTTAAGACGTGGTGGTTTTCACATTATATTACTACCAAATAGAAAATAAGTATACATTGCAGAATGCAACGTACTACGCCCTAACCATATAAGTAATAATTTACCAATATTAAGCAATAATTCAAACGAATACCTTAATTTCGTTTGAAAAGGACAATTACACAGGATAGAAGCCGATAAATTCTTAAGTCAGAAAAACGGCATCGTCATCAATATTATTAACCATTTTTATCGTTTCACCACTTGATTCAGACCTAGAGAACAAAAAAAATTAAACGAAATGAAACTGTAGCCATCGCTAGTAACTCGAGCCGCAGCTAGCGACGCAACCGTTCATTAAGGTGCGGGTTTCGGATAATTACGTACTGATAAAGCAAGCAAATTGTCCGCGAATTACCTCCGCACGATGAATATCGTTCCCTGGCCCAGAAACGCCCGCCCGCTGACACAAGTGACACTTCAATCTTTTGTGAGGGCGAGAATGATCTACTGACTGAGTCCGATCTGCTGATTGATCCAGTGGTTGCAAACTATAGCCGCTGATCGAGAGGTCTTGGGTTCGATTCCTATGTCGGGGACATCAATTTTTTTGTTAGAATCACGAGTTCTAAGTTCTTGTAGGGGTTTGGAGGCTAGATTTTTTCATCATAAGTGGCTGCAATTGGCTCACCTATTCCATTATAGAACGTACGGATGACGTAACAGGTGAAAAGTGGGATTGTACCACACTCCTCTGTCTACCTATTCGGAGATTACAAGCCTGATTTTACGTTAAAAACGCTCTACGCTGCTATGTTAGCAATACTGCAACATCTCTATTTTTACCGTGCAACATAAAATCATACCTGTATTTCCCCGAAGGGCTAGGCAGAGAAATGTTCTACACTTCCACGTTATACACCCTACGTCATACATCGCATATTATATAATATATTCCACAAAGATATTCCATGGGATGGCAGTGAGCCAGTTGCCATGCACCGAGCACAAATCTGTAACTATTACCTTGCAATTCCATTTATGTCTGTGTGTTTGAAGCGCTATTATTACTTTTATTTTTCCTTATTTCTATATATTTTCTTTCTCCTTAAGTAATAAATGAAAGTACTGTTTACAATAGAAACAATAATGTAGCCTCCAACGCGGTGGCAATGTTCATGGGTCAGATTCATCCATTCCCCTTCCTGGATCTATTCATGACGTCACCAAGATTTGATTTACAAAAGGAATGACAAAACCAATGTTTTTAGTATTGTTTCTTAAGCCCTGTGTTGAGTTTTCTAATCTTTGTTTCTATACATAATCTTTAGTAACATCCCTTCTCTTTTATCACAAATGATGTTGTGACATTTTTATCTTGGATTTACAACATCCATCTTTGACTTTGTGACGGAAATCTGGAGTATATTAGTACCCAATCTAAATATTACAGTGGGTAATTAAAAATCTAAACTGAAATGATTCCTGCATCTTGTAATCATGGTCATTGCAACACAATTAAAAACGAATGACTACCTTATATTCGTTCTTTGTAAAGGAACATTTTTCTACTTAATATAATATGATAGTTCCTTTATTTATTCATAATATTTCCTTCTCATCCTACTTCTAACTATATATTTTTTAAATCAATATTTATTCACCAATAGGCTACTTCAACAGTCGATAAACTTTAAGTAAAGTTTCTTTATTCCCGTTGTTGAATCTTTTTTTTTAATTTAAATGTGAGTGACGCTAAGATATACGACCTTTAAGTTTTATTGTTTTAAATTTCGAGCTTTCGCGCACCGCCCTGACCTTTTCATTATGTGCTTTTTTTAAATAACAATACGGCCAGTAACCGTGAATCAATACTTCAGTCTTCAATCATCTTCCCATCACGACACCTATAATGACACTTAAAAATTGGGTCACACTTCGTGAAACGGAAACTGTATCTTATCGTGCACTAACAGGGTATAAATTTAAAAATTTTCCCTTAAACCGTAGTCGTTGCAGTCGCATGTCTCAAAATCGCTGCGATAACTTCTTATTACCCGTGTTTGCACAAACAAACTGCTGTTAATTTTGCCATCCAACTTAATGTCGCGGGTCCCTATATCGGTCCTTATCTGATTTATAAAATATTACTATGTGCGAGCGAGACACACAAAATGATACACATAAATCGACAATGTAAAATTTTACGATATAATCGGTGCGATTCTTTCGCGACGAGGTGAGAAATTTCGGCTACGGCGGCGTTACGAAATATGCAAGTGGTTACTGCTTCTTAGTACATTTCTCAATAAAAGTATATCATACGTTATCTTAAAAAGAGCCGGAAAATATATGTGGAAACGAGCATCTTAACTTCATCGTAAGATATTTATCAAGGTTTAATGTTCCGCTACCACTGAATGGAACGTGTATAATTTTTAATATGATTTATTTATTTGTATTCATGTCCGTGATAAGTGACTTTTTCTTCTCAGAACACATATCACAATGTGCTTATCCAAACTTAATGTTCTAGGTTAAGATCTTTGTGCAGTTATAAAATAAAACAAAATTGATATTTTCCACGACAAAAATAAGTGGGTCACTGTAATAATGACTGAGTAACAATGATATAAATACACAACTCACTAATGGAACTGATCAATATATAGTTTTTATTACTAATAAACAAGACAGTGCGTTAAGCATGAAATTTCGCTTGCTACAGCGGCGAAGGAAAACGTAGCGAAGTAACTTCTACACCACAGAGCCCAACAAAATGTTCTCCGATTCCCGTGGAGTGTGGCACCTCGCAAATGACCCGCGTGGCGAACTACGGCCCAATCCCTTCTGGTCTAAGGTGAGATTTTTGTCCAATAGTGGAATGATGGATATAAGTGACGATGATATAAAATAATAAATAATAAAACTGATAATATACGGATGTTATGTTTGGTAAATAAATACATGTGAGGCTATATTAGGCTAGTTTTCATTTACTATATATATTTTGTAACAAATAATACAATATTAAAAAAAAACCTAATATCACGCCAGTAATCCCCGAAGAGTTAGGCAGAAGATTGCTGTACACTTCCACGTTTCACCAGTTACGTTGACGTGCCATTATGGAATAGGTGGTGAGCCTATTGCCATACTCCGGGCATGTATAAACGATATTTTAAAAACGGAGATATTGTTATAGAAAGTACGAATTATAAAACGACCACCGCCTATAAGTTTATTACCGAGACTTATCATTGGCGGTTGCGTTAAGTTCTAGTAATAGATTGACGGAAGTATACAATTGACTATTTGTATGTGTATGTGCCTATCAGCACCAAAAAACACTTGATTCCGACTGAACGAGGGTGTCTTATGCTTTATCAAAATAAATTTATTAATCTGAGAGAAACCAGCTCGACTGAGAAGCAGTTTCAATTCTACATACGTAGACAAACAACTAATAAAAATGTAAACGTACTGTTACATTAGAAAATCAAAAACCAATTTCAAGCTTAAATCCCAACATCTGTACGACTATATCGACTCCATAGAAAATTAAGAGTTGTTCAAGTGTTGCTATTATAAAATTATTTAACACATGAGTCCATTCGCATGCGCTCAGTAGCCACATCTCAAATCCTTAGCTGGTCTGGGTACAGCATAATGCTCATTGTGTGGAATAACTCTTACTTACACGCCCGAGTAATGTATACTGGTCCTTTCACTCCAATATAATGTAATATAATAAACGCGACACTATCCTTAGTTTGAACTAGGGCTGTCAAAATTATAAATATTAACCATACATAAACACACTAAAAGCGTAAAAGCGATCTTACTTATCCCATTGAGACTCGTCGGGTCAGTCGTTAGTTTTCAATCTGCGTGCCTGACTGACAGAAAACAGGACTGAATAGAACGTACATTTTGAACTTTCAATACGCATTCAAGTGGCAGCTGCCACGGAATGATACAGGCTTATCTGTTGCAAAACCTTTATAAAAGCCTTAAAAATATTTTATGAACTGTGCAATTTAATAACAGTAACATCTCAAAACCTTAATATACCTACACTACAACATTAGGGCTGGGTGAGCGTTAATTAGCTAGTGTCTGTACGAATTACTAGCAAATGAATCATCATTAGCCTATCTCAGTCCACCGCTGGACATAGGCCTCCTCCAAAGAGCGCCATCGCGCCCTGTCCTTGACTTGCAAACGAATAATTTACAACAAAAAGCACATACTATCAAGAATATAAAAAGTAACATCACGCTTGTATTCCCCGAAGAATATATTTCAATTAATCATTTAACTGCTCGCCTCGTGTCGGTTGCAAGTACGACTGCCGCTCAAAGAGTCCTAGTTTCAAATAGGTTCAAGCTCGGAGACTAGATAAATGTGCCCGGTGGCAATAGGCTCACCCCTAGTCCAAAGTGGGACGTAAATGTAACTGGTGAAACATGAGAGTGTACTACACTCCTCCGCCTACCACTTCAGGGATTACAGGCGTGGTGTTACGTAATAATTTATTATAAAAATTATCATTTTTTACAAAAACAGGTTGGCATCGGGCAACCCTATAACGTCATGTATAGTGATACAATAGTATTGTACGCGCTCGAAGTGCGCAGTGTAAGCGGGCCGTGGCGGCCGCGTCCGGACGCGTTAATACAACTCTTATGATGATAAATGCGCTCGTTCGTATTGTGTTGTGTCCTTGTCACCGCGTACCGTTCGCAGAACCAGTTGAATAAATTTCGTGGTTCCTCTAATATCCCGTAATGTATATGTTAGTTTGTGGAGGCTATGAAACAATGTTGGCTGACCGCGTTTATCTATGTGTCTGTCTGTACAGTCTAATGTAAAGAACTACGAGTACGACGAAGGTTTTAGAAATTTTCACCTAAAATTAGTTTGTTTTGTCTATCTTTCTGCAGGTAGATTGATTTCAAAGATTCTTTTTAGATTTCAGTACAATGTAAAAAAATAGCTTGACTTCAGAGAAACTCTTAAAAGTACAGGTGAGTATTATATGAGATATCCGGTCTGTGACGATATGCGTAGTTTAACATAAAAAAATTCAGCAAACTGTGAGCTTTAGTGGGATTGTTCACCTTTAAGAGCTCTCAGAATAAAATCACAGCAGCGTATATTATGTCTCTAGCAAAAAAGGAAACTAAAGAACATGCGATGACTCTGAGCATAACATCATGTAATCCCCGATGAAGTAGGCGGAGTAATGCAGTAGAACATTCGCAAGTTTCACCAGTTGGAAGAGCTTCCACCATGGAATAAAGGGTGAGCCTATTACCAAACATCATCATCAGCCTATCTGAGTCCACTGCTGGACATAGGCCTCCCACAAAGAGCGCTACCACGCCCTGTCCATGTTATATTGCCATACACCGATCAAAAATCTAGATTCGGTGCCACGGCTACAAATTTTAAATGGAAATTCTAAGTTAGAAAAATCCACTCGGCCGTCGTCGAGGGGTTGCAACGGGCTGTCGTTTCCGGCGGACAGACAGAAGATGAATATTTATGTTTTGATTTCATTTATGGGACTAATATCCACTCATAATGACTCGTTTAATACCTAGCTATCATTATCGCTGATTACCCTATTTTTGCAGTACCTACCCCCAGTAAAACAAATCACTTCTCCGCTCTATATTCGCAGTACTGCCAAAAAAAATATTTTTTTAGGAACATCTTCTAGACCAAATTAAATTAAAATTGAAGTACTTATGTGGGAACTTTTTTCGCTTTTCGATCCAACTTTGGTGACTATTGATTTTAATGTTGACGGTACCCTCAAGTGTATTGGACGTCGTGCCATATGTTTCGGCAGTGACCACTAAAGATGCGTTTATCATGTCTCTGGGACACGCAATTCTGTTTTCCTCACAAAGAAGCGGCTAACAAGCTTATGATCATTTAAAGATAATGATTTTGTGATCACTTTCCCTGTACCTTTATGCGATGTATAATAGATACCTATATACAACGAATAAAAATTTGGTATTTGGTGCTCTCTGCCTATACAGTAAGGGACGTGGCGTGATGATATAAGAATCATTGTGATTACCGAATACTGGAGACCAAAACTAAATAACAGTGTTTGTTCTAGTACATCTTTAAACGCGAAAACTTTAAAAATCAACGTGAAAGTACTTTTAATGTGGCTGCTTAGCTGCCAATGAATGGAAGCTCTAGTGATTATTGCTATCGTTAGCCATCGCTGGTTCTATAACAAAGTGTACCACGTTCAAAGAATCATATAACTACTTTATAAATAACCGTTTGACGAAAAAAAGATCACGCTTGTAGTCTCCGAAGAGGTAGGCAGAGGAATGTTGTACACTCGCGAGTTTCGCCAGTTACGTTTACGTCTCACATACGTAGTATAATGGGAAAATGTAAATCTTATCTATTCATTTATAGGAATGTCATTTTTAAACGTAAACAGACCTTACCTGACCTTAGACACAAGATTTACGTCCCAACTAAGCAAAATTCCAAATTTACTGAATAGGTAAATCTGTGGGTTATTCGTACCAATCAAGATCCAGTTAATGTAACAAGGCGTTAAGCATCATGTGTCGTTTAACAAGACCCATTAATATTCAACAAACCGTGTATTTATCTCGCGGGGAAAATGTCTACGCTACAATAGTAGTTTATAAGTCATTAGCATAATGCTGGAATGACACTGAGCTGATATTGATAAAGCTATGAATATTCATATTCAATTATATATTTTTTATCACGCCACGATACGATTGTGTGTGTGACATGATAATTATGATGATGATAATATTGACGTAATCACATCATTCTATAAACTAGGGCTCGACAAGACAAGAATGAATAGGCTTTTTCTAAGCATATGCGGGCTCAAACTTGGACGCACCTGCGTTTTCCATCGAGCGGGATTGCGCTAACGCTAGGTTATTACAAAATGAAAAATATAATGTAGCCATTTCTGCCTGTCAACTTTGAAGCTAACCAGATAAACTTTAAAGGCGTTATAAGATAACTGAAGAAGTATTGCTTTGTTTAAATTCGTGGCTCATTCGTTAATCACATTAAACTACGCTCAAGACCTTAACATGACTATTCTAAACGCCCGACACTCAATAAGTATTAGGGGCGATGAATCTCGTACCAATATTTATGTCGGTCATTTAAATAATACAACCACCGTACAGAATTCAGTGTCCGTGTCTTCACTGAACAGGGTTTACGGGGTTCCCTTTCTTTGCACGGTTGCGTGTAACCACGAACAGCTGCTATTTGTCCGGCCGAGTGTTTTGTTTGTTGTTACGAATGCTGACTGTACAAAAAATTCTGTTTATATTTCAAAATTGTGGGTTCTCAAGCCGTCGTTGCGGATTACTGATAAAGATAAATATTTCATTATTGTTTATAAGATACGTAACATAACATCACGCTTATATTTTACGAACAGGTATGCAGAAAACCTATTACTATATTAATGATGAAGTGATTTATTTTTTATTGTATAAAAGTATATCCTTTATTTCAATTGCAGGCTCTCGTTATTTCCTTTCTTCGATTGTAAGTCTTGTACAAATGCAATTATATCAACAATATGAAAGCGACAGTTTTAATTTTGTTTTGAATCTCAGCGTATTTTAGGGCATGTTATAGACGGTCACGAGGCATTCCAATATAGAAACGTAGCTTGAAATAACTTTGAATTATTACACTTGCAAACTTGTAAGGTACGCTTAGTAAGATTCCACCTTCAATAACATATGCCGCACAATTATAATAAAGTTTTAAGATATAATGGCTAAATCGTTGGTTATTTGATTGACGCCATTAGCGATACGCGCTTAATTGACTGCACTACTAGTTACCTGTGTTTGCTGTAGGTATTCAAATAAGTGAATAATTAATGTTTTACATTCGTAACTCCATGCTAAGGTAAAATACGCTGGCGCCATGGACACGCTTAAACAAAATAGGTAACTAGATTGGTCATACAACTCTAATAACCTTTATGCGACCGAACATTATACTGAACGTCTGTACATCAATGGGGTACATATTTATAATTAAGCATCCGTTAACTAATTGACACACGCTGCTTTTCTGAAAGTTCCGTGAAAATTAAAAAGAAATCACGCCATATAACGTCATCTATATCTTAACCCCCACAAGACGTTAACAGCTAGCAAACTTTTTTTATATAGTATAGCATAGCAAACTTTTGCTACTGGCTTAAGAAGATAGCAAAAAAAGAATAATTACCAAGAAAGCAAAATGAAAAAAAAAATGAAAATTCAACTATACCCAGAAACGTTAACATTCGAAGCATTAACTAGCAGTTATCAAAACAAAAATTGTGTAAAGCAAACTTTATGATTATACTTGATGGGACAATATTGGTGCGCTAACCTCCCCCCC
>DWDV01000195.1:0-19478 GCA_018245615.1 Mimoniades ocyalus | reverse complement strand
CATTCTCGTGAAACACAAAGCGCGCGAACAAGTGTGGTGTAATAGGCTGTATGGGCTGAAGTGACGTAATAGCCGGAACCATTTCCGGCGGCCATCATCCAATCGGTGGCGGGAAATTGTTCAATATGGCGGCGCTCGTGTGCCGGTTAGGTTTGTACCGTCGATACTCTTCACTGTAACATAACATGTCAATGGTCGCGGTGTCAATAATAATGATTATGTTGTCTGATGTATTCAGAAGCGATATAAGTTATATTGTAATTAGCGTGGATTCTAACACATTTCTTATATTAAATTTAATTAATTGAAGTCCTCTCTTCGTTTATAGTCGAAAATGAAGAACATTAAATCATTATTACCGTTGCGAATAAATATAACAATGTCCGTAATTGATTTTACGATTATGTTAATTGCGATGTAGTTTTAATTTTAAATTGTCAATTCGTGTGATTTAAAATTTAACGGAATTAGTAAGAAGTGTTTTAATCAAACTCGTCTTTCAGTAACCTTATTCAGTGGAAATGAATTATGACTACTACCAAATCATCACGCCCGGTCCTTTACGAGGTAGGCAGACAGCGTCGATTGTCAAAGTGGTAATAAAGCTTAGCGCTTCCAAAGATGTCCGTCGGATTAAAACACGATGTGATAGGCAGGACAGACACAGTAATATCAAGTACAGTTTCCAGTACATTTGCGTAGAACACTATCAGAACACTTCCTATGTGTTACCAGGTGTTCCTTAACAGTCCCATCTAATATTCGTCACTTGCGAACGTGAGATATGGCATGTCTGGGTGAGCGCTTGTTCCCTTGCTTGCGATTCGCTTTACACACCGCTTTGACACTATTAAAAAGTAACAATGATTATGTAAAAGCAATCATATACATATTAGATTCCCGTGGCGTGTTGATTTTGCATACACGTAGAAATAAGCTCACGCACGCACACACGCACGCGCACGCACACACACACACACACACACGCACACACACACACACGCACGCAAAGCACGCACGTATGCACGCACGCACACGCACGCATGCACGCACATACGCCCACATCGTGCACACAAGCGCACACACGCACACGCACACACACGCACACAGACGCACAGAAAAAAATAATCTAATTGGTCGAACAGATTTGAGTCGGCGCGACTGCCCATGTAAAGAGCAAGGACAGGACACTCTTTCGCCAGTCGGACCGAGCCTGTGAACAATACAGTGTGATGGATGACTGTATGATGGAAATGTAATTAAATTGTTGATAATCAATTTTGACATTTTCGGTGCTGTATTTCTTTTTTATTCGGGTCAATATATGTATTTGAGCGTGTAGCAGCGCTACTGTGGGGCCTGTCGAACTTCACAGGTTGTAAAATTAGTGAGTGTTAGCGACACGGGATGTGTGATCCGTGGGCATGCGTTTACAATTGTGGGCTTGTGTCACTTGAATCTTGTTAGGCCAATCGATTATTGCCATACGCATTGAAAAATGAAATTGTCTACGCAAATTTAATACGTTAACAAAGGAAACCAAGTGTAACAAAATCGAATACCGGCCTTTGGGCGTTTCGTTACGAGATTACATCAAGGGTGGATTAGCGCAACCGTTCCCGTGCGCACCCCATCTTTGTGGAGTTATTTTAAAGGGCCCTCTCGGAAATGTTGCACGGTTGGATGTTATTGCGCTCGTGTTTTGTTTCATTCTTTTTTTTCATGAACAGTTTAGCGTCTATGACACAGTCGGGCCTGTGTCGAGTGACCACTTTTTTTGAGTGACCGTCAGACGTAGACCGTCTAACGTTCCACGTCCTTCGTACGAGTCCAGTCATGTTATTATCACTCTTATTACTGTCCATATAAGACTAATCATAATATCCACGCCTGTCTCTCCCCGAAGGAGTAGGCAGACATGTGGATTACTGACACGTATAGCGCTTTTAATTCTTTTTTATCTTTTGTATTGTTAATCACTTAAGATTTTGAAGTTATTATGTCCTTTAGTTTCCAATAAGTCCAATAGTATGTATGCGGATGTTTACTTAGAGATGGCGCACTCAAAACATATTTCATTTGTTCTCTACAATTATAACACACTCTCCTAGATTAAGCACGTTCAAGTTGCATGCTAATATTACGGATGCGACAAGACAATTTCCTGTTCTCATATGTTGATGCATTCAGCTTCTTGTAGAACAATTTCCTTCAATCGACTATCTCTTCCTATAGTTCCCCTATCACTCCGCTAATAGGAAGTAACACGACGACGTGTCTGCTTTTTGCTACTTACTTTATTTTAAACTGCTTTACTTTTTCACTTTTTAAGCTGAAGTGAATAATGTTTATTCAAATATTGTCTTGTATATTTAGTGATTCTAGTTTCGGATACAATAGTTTCTGATAGTGCTGGTATATCTAATGGAATTAATTACTTTTCTACACAAATATTTCGTCTAATATTAGGGATTTATTTGAAAAATATTTTAAACAGTTTGTATCATTTAGCACAATTGATGTTTTCACGTTGTTAAATTAAAAGAAGGATTTTAATTTTAAGTTTTTTTTTGGTTGTAATTTTAGAAATGGAATGGAGAAGAAACTTGTTTAGTCGGCAACGATAAAGATATATTAGGCGCTCGGTGTTCTCTGTCTGCCTCTGAACGACCTAGCGTGGTGATTTATGAAAATAGTTATTTGATCAAAGTTGACAAAGTTCAGATCGGATATTTAGTATAGCTAATTTAATTGCGACACTTAATGTGAACGCTAGTAGCAGCATGTTTGTCGCAGGACATGGATTCAGGTCGATGATGAAATGCTGTTAGTTCGTCTGTGCCCTACATTCAGATGTCCGATTGATTTTCGCGCTAATAATCTACGGAGATTCGCAATTTCCACGATCTTTCGATTGCCCGGTTTTCGCGTTGTTTTTCACATGGAGGCAGTGGAACTTGGCGGCAGTTTTTCTTGTTAGTCGGATGTCGAGCAACTGATGTTATTGCAACGAGAATGTATTTAACGAATGTTTTTTTTGTTTTTATTATTATATCGTAACGCCAGGTTTCCTTATTAGGCGTTGGGTATGAAAGCATCGTGTGTCAAATGTATCTACCGTTACAGACCCATTCTTAGAATAATATTGAACCGTCATCTATGTAATCGATAATGTAGTTCCACTGTCGAATACTAGATGGCGCTGTACAGACCGCCTGAATCACGCTATTAAGATTTCTTAGAGATTATATAAGTGGCTAATGATTTTTGCAATAAAAAAAACCCTGTTATCGTGAATCCGTGGTTTGAGTTTTATTAACTTCCCTGGCACGAAGGTTGCCGCGCGTTTGGTATTTGTACACCGTCGTTACTTCAGACCTGATACGTTTCTTTCATATCCATCGCTCACTCCATATATGCACGCCAATTTCGAAATCGTCTGATTCGTTCGTCAGCTATTTTGTGAGTTTTGCATCGATGAATCTTTGCAATTGCATATATTTAACCGACTAACCTCCCACTTCTGGCCAAAGTCTCCTCAGTAACCGCAATAACCTTCGTAGCTTCAGTGACGGGTGAGGAGTGACAATTACTGCAACAAAATCTTTCTTCCAAGACGCAGTAAGCGTTATATTTCCGAGTCGTTGATTTCCAAACGAATCAGTTAAAAATTAAAAGGTAAAAGTAACACTCGCACTGTTGAATGTTCAAAGAATTTTACTCGCCCCCTTTAATTTTATTAGCCGGAATTTTTCACTAGTTCGTCCTCCGGCCGTCCCGGTAATCGGATGAAGTCGGATCCGGCCAATCGAGAAATACGTTTCTAATTCAATAGTGATAATCGATTACTCCGAGTGTTAATATCGAGTTTGTTTTCGTGAGGGTTTCGAGAGAGTGCAATTTGATTTTTCGATTCTTCATGAAATGAAAATATTTTTGAGTAACTCCTCCCTCCGTGTCTGATTTTGTTTAATTTTTTCACTTTCCTCTTCCGTGTTTACTACAACTGTTTTATGTACAGTTATCATATACAAGTATATCATTGAAAGTATGACCATTGCTTTCCGTCTGCTTACATTTATGAGTTAGGTTATATTACATCATTATATTATTGCCTGGTTGGTCGTGATTGTTGTAAGTGCGACTGCGATCGGCAGGTCCTGAGTTCAATTCCCGGGTCGGGCGCTACTAAATTTTTTTAATTAGATTTTCAAGTAGTAGCTCGGAATCTGGACATGTGCCCGGTGTATGACAATAGGCTCACCACCTATTCCATACTGAGACGTAAACGTAACTGCTGAAACGTGGGAGTGTTCTATATTCCTCTGCCTACCTCTTCAGGGATTACAGGCGTGATGTTACTTTTTTTATTATTTATTTATTAAGTCTTACTTATTACCATCATTATTACTTCAAGTAAAGTTATGATACCAAATTTTGTTTAATTTATTTTTATACTGCAATTTAACTAAGCAGATGCAGGCAGGAGCAGGATCCAGCAAGCTGAAGACAGGGCGCTCTTCGGAGTAGGCCTAAGTCCAGCAGTGGATTGAAGTTCTCTAAGCGGCATATGTAAATGGGTGGCAGGCAGTACATGAAACCTCTTAGATTTTGAATGCATGAATTAGAAGGGTGCCTAAGGCAATACCATAGACTCGTATCTTCGATTTGGAGTCAAGCAACGCAGTAGGAATTCCTCTTGATTTCACTCTGTGGTACATCTGACAATAAATTATAATTTTTGGTTCCTTGGAAAAGTCGCCCTGGTGTTTTCAAACGCTAAAGGTGACTCTTTCTGATGGTAATTTGAACATTACATGTCAAAGCTAAGTTCAATTGTCCTTCGAGTGTACCTAACAGTACCTACTTGATTTATATTTCGCTATAAACATCACTCACAATTTTCATGAAATGTTACTTTTATTGAAAAATATGTTTTCCTGAAACAGTTTCCTGTTGGAACTGTAGCGACGTGTCGCAGCCTTTCAAAGGGGGCTTAAGGGTTTACGAGCCAAACCTTGTTTGTAGGTTTTGTAAGTATTGCGTCTTACTGAGCGTACAGCCCAATACAATATGTATACTCGTATACTTAGATACAATGCTTGTACCGATATTTTTACAGATCAATGATAATGCCAGCCTGACTGCCTCGTTGGCCAAGCGCATATTGGTAGAATTCACACGCCTTAGAGAATACAATGGAGAACTTGTAAGGTGCGCTGGTTTCGTGACGAAGTTTTCCTTCATTTACTTATTATGTGTTTGGAGCCCTCTACTTAGGGAGAATTATTAGAAATATGTACGTCAGACGGCACTATTACTTTTATATAAGGGTTCCAATGATTATTGTCATTTAATATTGAAGAATCTAGAGCAAAATACGCGCACTAATGATCGCGAATCGCCAATCGAATTTTTCCCCGACACTAAAATAACCAGCTTGAAATACAACTGAGTTGTATTCGCTCCTCGTTTGGTCCAATTTAGTCGGAAGGTAGGACTTTTTTAGGTTTAGAATAGACCAAGAGACGATGTTGCTGAAATTACTGAGATTTTTGAAAGGTACGATGGATATACTCTGTGTCAGAGTTGTGTCTGTTAAATGAGTGTTAAGTGTGTATCTTTATGGGATACAGTAAATTAATATTATTTTATTAATTATTGTACATGTACATACATTTTATCATAGTCATTGTTAAGATTATCATTCAGTCATTCCTTTATCTGCTTTCGGTGTTCTTCAGGTTATAGTAGAAGGAGAGAAAAAAGCGGGAATACAAGCAAGCACTCTTGGTATCAAAAAGCATATCTTTTACTTTTTTAATATACAGGCATATTTCTGAAAGAGATCCTCGTGCCGGTTCGTGTCTCCACCATCGTGAGTTTTTCAAAGGCGGTGGGTAGCGTATTGACATCCAGTAAGAGTTATCTTTGAAAGAGTTTCGATTAAATACGTCTTCATTCCCGACTTTTAATTTGTTTCCCTCGAATATTTTCTGTGTGGCAATTATCGAAATTTCATTTCAGTTTCTCCGTGATCGGAACAACTCTCGTCACATTGAGCTACTCCCACGTGACGCCCACTTGTACCTATTAGTGATGTTACGAATATTTGCATTGGCATTTGCATTCGCAAAATTTCTGCGAATGTTTTGCGAATATGAATATCAGAAAAAAAAGGTTAATAAAATCAATATCTCTTCATCAAATCGTTTCTTTTCATAAAATCAAAAGCATTTCTTATCTTTTTTAATACAAGAAAAAGTAATTTAACCTCGTACTCACATGATTCAGTCTTCACTTCATCATTTGGTTTTGGATTTATTTATTTATTTTAAGTTGGGCAATGAGGCTTTACACTTAAATTTTCAATAGAACTTACAATACAAAAAATAATGAATGCAATGTAAATAAACAAAAACCAATTCTTCTATGAAATTTTCTGACAAAAACTGAATATTCACATTCGCATTCGCGAATGTTCTAAAAATGACATTCGTTACATCACTAGTACCTGTATTTAACATTTATCCTCAGCTACCTGTTACACTGGTGGAGTGTCTTTTCAGTGGGTGTTTATTGAAGGGTCGCGATTAAAATAGCCCGAAATAACTTTAGCATTTGATTAAAGTAAGGTAGGAAGTGTATTCCAATATTATATAACGTCTCTTATATGTATGTCTTCTGTAAACAGTCAGTTTTTTCTTTGTCTTGGGTCAAGTCGAGGACAGAGCATCACGGTGGTCATTAAAGAAGGCCTATGTCCACCTGTGGATAGACTGATAATTATGATGATGAAAGCTACTGAAGTATATTTATTTTTAATATTTATCTATTTTATTAATTAAAACAACAGTTAAAGGTTTTTCTGTCTTTGCTGTAGTGAAATACAATACTTTAATTATATTCCTTGTTTACTATTAAAAATGTCTCATTTGTTGTTTCAGGTAAGTCTGCATTGCACACGATAGTGTTTGGTAAGAGTTATCAAGATTTCGCTTTAACTGGCGAACTTCCAACATCGGTTCGTTCGTAGCAGAAGATGCATGTGCAATCGTCACGGCAGCAAAGACGGCACGTCGATGTAAAATGACTATTATGAAAGAAATTAGTGCTTAAGTTTTTAGCAACTAGTTCGTGATACAAAGGAATAAATATTCGATAACGCTATTTAAAAATTAAAGTAACATAACATCATTAGACAAGGGTAAATTGGTTTTTCTTAAGCAAGCGTTTGGTCAGTTTTTAGACGTATTAAAGATTCTCATCAGGCAAGATCGCGGCCAAATTTTCGCATTAAATTCCTAGTTTTTTTAGTTTTCGCTGTATACCTAAAAGCCTTTGTCTTCAACGGTGGTATCGAGTCCAAGCTGAAAGTCTAATGTGGGTACCATATTATGCTCAGTCTAATGTCCATCAGGGGGTCCCTGTGGGACGTATCACACCGAGAGATACGTTGCCGTTGATGGCTAACAACGGACCCTCATCTCCTCCACGCTTTTAGTATAAATTCGTGTAGCGAGCTGCCTAATATACCAGATAAATCATAAAACTAGGAATACCACAGCCCATCTTATACACCCTATTCTCCAGAATCACGTATGAAACGCGCGAAACGTTCACTAACATAGTCGTAAAGTCGTGGCTATGTACGTTGGCACAGGATAAATTCAATTTGTGTTTATCCTGTATGACCCATAAGTTCGATAACTCTCCGCCACCGTTCGACGTGATCTTGTTCACAAAACTATACATTGCACTCAATTACCCATTCCATAAATCTGGACTATTTTTACGACTACATTCCGGAGAGTCAGAGCATAAAATCTAAGCAACTATGCCTGCTGTAAATGCAGATTTGACAACATTACGGTCTGCTGTTATCCAAATAGAATATCTCACAGAACAGTCCTCCACAAAATGTATCAGAATATGAGTTGATTGATTGTTTGAAGAGGGTCTTATCGGTTTAATCCTACACTTTTTGGTTTGACCTAAGTCGAAAATCATCAGATTGTTCATTTCCGAAGAAAGATAACATGTGCGCTGTGTAAGTATGTAGGTATGTACCTATCTGTTTGATGCTATTGGTTCTTACAGAGCATTGAAACTACCCGAGATCGTAACGGTTTATTGCTTCGTAAAACATAGCCGGCACCCTTGTAGGTATTTGTTTCGTGAACATTATATTGCCTACACACACGCTCCAGTTGTTCGATGGATAAATACTACGGTGAGGTACAAGCAGCGTACCTGTACACGAGTGTGCCGCCCCGACCTCTATCTCTGTTCGTAGATAGCAATGGATGAATCCCGCATCATGTTGTTCCATTGAGAGGATGTGAAAACTTCGATAGCTGGATAAATTGATTACTCGAACTTTGTACAACGTTTGCGAAATGTTCGTAATCTAAGGTTTTATTTTACAAGGTTGTTACTAGAAGAGTTATTACCAAGGGTTATTAAAGGATCGTTAGAAAGTCGTGGTCCGGCGATGGTCGACATTCGATCGTAATTAATTACATTTTCAAGTTTGAACTTTAAGATTTGTATGTATGTATGATTAGTGTGTATGTATTACTACAAAATATTATATGTCGAACATTGACGGTATGAACGTAACCAATCTCGCAATCATTCATGTGCACAATATTCATAAACAGCGGTACAATGATTCCACTTCACGTATTAATGTTCTGCATGAACTTTAATGTATCTTGATTATTGCGATATATTAATGGCAATGATATAATACCTGGCAGATATAGATCTAGTTTTTAGATTTTGTTTGCCACTTAATGGGTACTCTTTATTAGAAATATCGACCCTTAGGAATACCTGAATCCAAGCGTCCATCGCGTCGATTGTGAGCTCCAAGTAATTTATTTCCCACTGGTGGCACATACGTTAACCCTCTGATGGGGGGTTGGGGGGGGGGGTGTTTTTAATGTATTCTTAGCTATATTATTCCATGCCGTTCGTACTGTTCTTATAATCAATCTTTAAAACCTTATTTTTCTGTCAAAAAATGTAAATTTATCTTTTGCTTTATAGCATTCTCTTAACTCGTTATGAAGCTACACAGGCCGCACGTCGAGTGTCTAACGCATATTACTTAGGCCGGCTATTACACCCCTCGTTAAGCGAGATAATTCTCAACGCCCGCCGAATCAATTAACCCCGTGAAGGTGACGTCACATTACGCTAATTGTGAGCGAGTGAGCGCGACAACACCGAATCAACCGATCGATCACGTACATATTTCCTCACTTTTGTGTTTTTCTTCTGCTAATTTTCCTACAGGGCAACCGGCGTAGTAATATGAACGTAGTAGTGAGAATTGAAGTGATTGTAGTTAGCACACATTAGATAAAAATAGATTAAAATTTCCCTTTGACACGCATCTATTATATGTAGTTTGTAAGCGAAATACGAGTATATACTGGCGCATATTAGTGGAATCTAGTTCCGGCATTCCCTTATACGCGTGTACGCGTTGCGTTATATAACCAACCTGTTGATGAGCTGTGAAGAAACTTGTTAACGACATGACTATAATGACGTCTAAATGCAACGACACGAGAACGCTAATGAATGCAAATCTGAATGCGATTCGAGCCGGCGAAGGCGTTCGAGCGTACATGTATCCGATTCAATATGCACGTGTAAACAGTTTTGCACTGTGCGATCTAACCGAACAAACAGAATGTGGCTGTGCCGTAAGGCGGCGTACACACGGACGGCTGATTAGCGCTCGCCTTATTAATATTCCTGATGCGCAATTCCCACCCGTGATTTTCCTTTACACCCCGTAAATGTTATTACTCGCGGCGCTCGCTTTGAATACGTTCGTTAAAATATGGTATTCATTGTTTTGTCCGATTGTTTTTGAGGGGAGTGTGAATTATGAAGTGTCGTTTCCGAGGTGGTGAAGGATTTTGTTCCATGTGGATCTGCGTAGTGACTTTGTCGTTGTGCCGTTTGATTTTCATTTTCCTAATCTACTTTAAACGTTGCTGTTTTTTGGCTGTGTCGCTTGCGCTTTATTTTGGTCTAAAAGTCCAATTTAATAAATAATTCACCATCATCATAGGCCTGCTCTGTAGGGTTATGCTCACCATCTCCTCGTTGGGCGTCCAGGTTGGGGGTAACCGAGCAGCTTGTCTAATAAACGATTTTCAAACCCAAAATTTATGAATGTGTACGAAAGTGACAGCCAACATCTAGTAGGTAGAGGAAGATGACGTGCAAGATTTCTCTTACAGTGGAGATTAAACATGAAAAGAATCCCGATGTAAGTACCTATATATTTTAAGTGTTCCACTCCAACCGTGTTCCGAGGCCCCTGAATTGTGGCACGCGGTTAAAAATGGGAAAAGATCAATAAAATGCGCGCGGTTATCAGAAATTGAAAGATAGAATTTGCCCCGAAAGCAACAAACGTACAAAATCATTGACGATATGCAAATATCTAGCCCCATAAACAAGAGAGCGGAGCAATGTTATTTGATGAACACAATCAAAGCATACGGATACGATACGGCATGAACCCGGCCCTCGAGGGTAATAGAACAAGCCAATTAAGTATCTGTGGTTAATATATACGTCTAATATCTGTGGAAACTAATAACTATTGAGCTTCATTAAGTCGAAATGTTCTCCAGAAATGGTGATGTAGATATCATTGCTATGAGTAATAATACAAATATTGTAGTAGTTTGTATGTCTTTCAAGGAGAGGAAGAAAATATACTTATTAAAGGTCAAAGTACAGCACACTAACAAAACAATTCAAAACACGTAATACGTATAAAACCATCAATAAAAGCAATGTAATATAAGAAACAATATGTCCACAAGCAAATTAAAATTAAATTAATAAAGAAAATAATATGAAATTCCTACTACATGAATTATCCCCGAAATAGAGACAGACTCATCACACCGAACATCATGAGCCACGGCCAATTGCGCCGCGACGTTGGTTTTCATTCCTGCCCATCACGGGATTTTGGAACGTTGTCCAGTTTTCGTGTAGACGTCTAGGTAGTACAATAATTGGTTTCGGAAAATGTTAAATGAGATGAGGGTGGGTGTTACCGGCAGTTTTTTCTCACGCTGTCGTCCACCCTGGGTACTCTGTTAAAAGACACGTATTGCACGAAGTATTCGGTACACAGGATCTCGAGTCGTTAATTTGTTTTCTCCGGCACAGGATCGATAGGGGACACGCGCGTGCCGACCCGCTTCCATTGTTACGTACGATCCGTCGAAGTAAGTTGAATGTCGCTTTTGCTTTGACGCGTCGTAATTTTATTTTTCATCGACGCGTCGAAGTGTAAGACGATGTCCACAAGTATTGATAAATCTAATTCTAATGATGTCTGTTCCAATTTCAAATTCGGAATCTATATCAACACATGTCCCGTTACATAAACTTCAACCATATTTCGAATAGAGAAGTAAATGACTAAATTATGCACCGGCTAAATTCACGTATAGTTATTTCGGGATAGTGCGACTAGTTTCAATTCTATACGAGGTTCTTCATCATCAGCTCCAAGCGGTGGCAGTGTGGCCGCGGTGGAAACTAGTATATATATATATATATTCGTGTATGTACGTACCTATATGCTCATAAAAAAATTGATCAGAAAATAAAGCATTATGTATTAAATATTCTGCCTGCCTGCAGAAAATAAAGCATTATGTATTAAATATTTCGAATAAATGGATTTGCGTGTTTCGGGGTCATACTAAGAAACGGTTAAATAAAACATGTAATCATTGTAACTGTATGAATAACTTAGCACCTCCTCCATTTTGTTTTATTACACATCATAGTCCATACTAACATTATAAATACGATACTGTTTCTTGATAGTGTTTATTTCGATAGTATTTCTTCCACGAAGCATTGATCCAATGGACGGACGTGAGATTTTTATGGAATTCGTTCAACACTAAACATTTAATTTTACTGTTAGATAATCAACCGTTAAATAGTTCCGCTAACGACGTACGATTTCCTACACCACGAACGGCACACGAGCAGTGGAAACGCGCACACCGCAGCGGAGTCTACGTGGCCTTAACCCTAAACCACTTGTAATTCAGCGTGGCGTACAACTGTCTCGGTCTTACGCAACCCCCGCTCGACGCTGGGTACTTTTTGTACCTTTACGAACTGGTAGGAAGCACCCACTCGACATAATAGCGGACGGTAATTATTATTATTGTTCAATAGAACAGATACGAGGTTTAATGTGAAAGCCAATGCGATCGGTGGTTATTTATAGAGTATGTAGAGTCAGATCGATATACATCTCATGCCTGCCTGCCTCTTCGGGGATTACACTCGTGATGTTACTTTTTTTACGTTTCACCACAGAATCTCCAGTTCTTTTGTGCTTTACTTCTTCATTTCAGCAGGACGTGATATATGAACAATATTATTTGTTTATTACCGGGAATGATTGCACTAATACGATACAAGTAGCGTTAGCCTAGTAGGTTGTACTTCAAATTCCCGTTTCGGGGTCTGGGCTTCGAATCTTGGAATGCACCTTTAACTATATTAAGGCAGGTACATGAAAGATATTTAAATTACAAGACAGTCGGGCTATGGCTCAGTGGCGGGCTGAGATCTAAGATTGTATTATTGTGAAAAGGGTTTTGTTATCGAATAGTAGAGCGATAAAAAGGTTAATGATAATGCACATTTAAAGTATCTACCTATACTTTTATGTAGGACACCCTCCGGCCTGGTGGAGTACCGATATTCGCAAAGTGTCCGACAGCGGTTTGTTACTAATGCATTTATCACGTGATTGGGAATGAACCGGCTGTGAAAAAACATCAGGAACGGACAGACAGAATAACTCTTCTATTTATATTATATACAAATAAATAAAATTGATCTGTGTCTTTATATGATATCGAATTTAAGACTTTCTCTTAACCACATCATGTTTACGTTGACTTCGCCAAAACCAAAACACGTATTTTTTAAGTTTAATCAGTCTGTCTCTCTTTTTTATTGTTAGTACAGAACATTCACCCGAAACGGCTACAATGAATAATTGTAGCGGCAGTTATGGGCAACAAGTGGACTTTTCAGAGAGCAATTCAGGTCAGTATGGAAGAGAGATGCGGTCGATCGAGTGATTGAGCGAACAAACCCCACCTGAACCACGACGCGTGTAGAGTTGCATATAGAGTCGCATATAGAGTCGCATATAGAGTCGCATATAGAGTCGCATATAGAGTCGTATATAGAGTCGTATATAGAGTCGCATATAGAGTCGCATATAGAGTCGCATGTAGAGTATTAAGGGTAAATTAAGGCACACCTATAGAGTTTCTTTCGCTGCTTATTCTCCATAGCGAGGTATTTTCCGAAGCGGTGGTAGTTTCATTTTGACGTACAAAAAGTGTTGTAAGGAACCAATTTTAGATAAATGATATTTGAATTTGAATGAAGTAGCGCTCGCACTGTGTTCCTAATATAATTCGAAATAACAGAACGTGGGTTTTCTCTTTGAATTTGCACAAGTCTGTGTGTGGGTATGTGTGTATACAAACCCACGTATTGTGTATGTGTACGCGTCATTTAAGATTATGGCGATGTTTATTTATTTTACTTCAATTACAGCGCACTGTAAATACTACTGTTATAATTGGGAACGTTACTCTACGTTGGGGACGCTACGGTGCTCATTAGCGGAGGCTTTTATTTAACGGTGAGCTGAGACAAGCGACTAAACCCGTCGCTGGTAGAGCGCGGTATACTGCGGCCTGCTTAGGTAAGGCCAAATGCCCTGGCCGCCTATGGGCAGAAACGTAGACCGTGCGAGAAGCCGTGCTCTGCAATCTCCAACTTGCACACCCAGCGTGGGAATTTATTCTATCCCCATCAACTAACGTACACATTGATATAAATTGAAAATATAAATACAACTTTGTTCCATTCCGACGCGAGAATGCGCGCTACGCCGTGCGTCCTAACATTTACCGTATACAAATTTGCACGTTAATCAATATATATATATATAGAACTTAATATTATGCTATTAAAAGCCTCGACGCTTCGCTTGAACTGTGCGCCACTGGGAATGGAGCGTTTGTATCAGTTACTTCAACTATTATTATTTGATGAGACTATTAATCAGTATTAATTGGTAACAGGGCTCCGTGTATACGACTGTTAGTAATTTATCGCCCTTTGTATCATTATGAGACATACGGTAGCTGGCATACGGCCTGGTGATTTGAAATTCAGCCTCTCATTTTGCATTTGGCCAGTGTGGCACGCTGCGGCCTTGTACCCTCTCATAGGCGAGACCCTGATAGGCGAACCGTGTCCAATCGTTGAACGGAAAACGTGTCGGCAAAAAATGAATAGCGAGGTACTAAGATACATTCAATTAATGTAGACACAGGCCTGACGTAACAGAAGGCACTTTTGCCCATAATCCCAACACTGGGAATGCGGGGTAGAGGGATCCGTTGATTATATGCTGTTATTATAGGTATATCATAGTTAAGCATCCAATACGTGGGAATGTTACTGTAATGTATTTACATGCAAACACGCCCACAACGCGTGTCCAGTCCCTGTGTGCTAACCTTAATGATCGTTGTGCGCAAACAGCAATGAAGTGTGTTGACTTTCCGCCAGTCAGTGTGTACATGGGCTAAGGGCGGTGGCGCTGTTCTCATTCTGTGGTTTTTGTTTCGTACCCGTGAAAACAACGGGTTAGATTTTGATTAAGATTTTTTTTTCGTAAAGAATTTTCCCTATTTTTTTAACGTAACATCACGCCTGTAACCTCCGAAGAGGGAGGCAGAGGAGTTTTGTACACTCCCACGTTTCACCAGGTACGTTTACATCTCACTATGGAATAGGTGGTGAGCTTATTGCTATACACCGGGCAAGAATCCAGACTCCGAAAATCCAAATTAGAAAAATCCGATACTGCCTGATACGATACGATCTCATACAATCTGCGAAAGGCTGCAGACAGAAGCTGGATGCGACAAGCCGAAGATAGGGCGCGATGGCGCGTAATTGTACCTAGTGACATGTTTACGGTGCGTTTTAAATATAACACAAGTAGCATCATTCCTTAACCGCGCTTATACAAGCCAGATTCTTACCTGGACGGGTGGGTTATTGCAAAAAAAAAACAAGCAAAGAACATTAACGAATCCATTAGGGGATATTAACTGTAGTTTTAACACAAAAACCGCAATAATGACAACATGAGCGGCGTCTATTCAGATATTTTATAAGCACCGGTCCGCTCGTGGTCGACGTTGTCAGTTTGAACGTTATTAAGATTCTTAAATTAAATAGTAGATAAGTATATTAAATATATCCTTATATGTCTATACCTACGCTGTAGGTACTACTGTCTCACCATACATTATTATGAGTCTCACATTGACAGTGGGGAAGTCGACAATTAATTTTCCATTTTATTGTATTGCACATGTCCGGTTTATGGCGATAGGGTCTAGGTACAGGTAAACGTAACTGGTTAAACACAGGAAGTGTACTACGCTCATGTGCCTACCTACTTCTTCGGGGATTACTGGAGCGATGTTACGTTTATTTTATTGTATTTATTACACATTTTACATAAAAGTCTTATCTCTCTGCGCTCCTTACCTATGCAAACTAACTCAACCGACCAAATTTGCTCCGCCATTTTATTAAAACGGAGTACAAATATCTCTTCACCTATTAACATAAAGATTAACTTTCTTTTTTTTTCACAACTTTTTTCTCAACCGACCCTAGTTCTGCCGGTGCTTATTACTCGATACACACTCCGTATCTCCGGGCTTTTAAGATGGTGAGATTTGAAAATGGAATACAACGGGTGCGCGAAAAAAAATCACTATACGTCAAAATTTTAACCACAAGTGGGTAGATGTGAATCGGATTGTAGAGATGTCGGTATGCATCCGAATAAAATAAGTGATTGCACTTTGAATTGCGGATGGCGTGGTGGCCGAGCGGTTAGTGACCTTAATTATTGTGATGGAGGTTGTGGGTTCGATTCCCAATTTCAACTATTATTTTTGCGAATACATGTTCTATATCAGGTTGTAAATTTTATCTATACACCTAAGTATGCCTTTGGAGATTTATAGGTAGGTATTTACTCTCTAGTTACTGGTTTGAGATCACGATTGTATTTGGATCACACAATATTCATGTGCATACCTAATGAAAAGCATAAAATGAACACAGAAATCAACAAAGATTCACTAAACATCATTTCATATATTTCCACCAGAAAGGGTTTGGAGGAGGAGCAAGAGAAAGCAAGAAGGACAAAAACAAAATAATAATTATGTTGTTAGATAGGTATATAAATACCTATCGAAGAACATTTTTGTGACATCCGTATTTCTCGATCTACTTAATAACAGCTGGCCAGCTTTTTGGAAATCTTGGACGGCATTAAACCTTCCAACAATTCACTTAGGCACTAACGCGACAGGAATTGGGGGTCCGATCCCCAAAAAATTCCACTCTGAATATCAGGAATATCTCCTACTCACCTGCTATGTCCATTGTCTCAAGTAGGTACCCAATTATTCGAATTATAAAAAATGTATCAATACATAAATAATAGGAACAAAGGGTTGCAAATAACAGACTTTTTTCCGAACGTAACATTAAAAGGATTCGTATCACTATCAACTTTAAATACAATTTCCCTCAATACATATAAAGTCGATTTTGCATTGCTAATGTTAAAAAATAATTAAAACACGCCTCAACTGAATAAAGGCTTATAAAAATCGTTGTATCGTATTAAAATAAATCGAACGGACTACAAAATAAAGTGTATTTTTAAATAACAGCTCGAGCGGGAGCAAGGACGAGACAGGATTGCAAGAAATCGTAGAACCAGTTACGATTCGTTTCATACAATATTCAAACGTAACACTTTATAAATAAGTTTCACAATACTTTGTAGTGTTTTTATACATGTTATAGCCCGTTTTCGAATTTCACTCGCGTTCGACTTCTAATTCTATCCTCGTTCCATGATTCGAACGGCATTCATTGAAATATGGAACTTCAGCACATAGATTTAAGATCGAAATACCTTTGCTGTGAAACATTAGGTAAGACGTTATATTGTTGGGCAGGAAGTTATTGATTACAAACCGCGCCAGCCAATAGGGGCGCTCGGATAGCAAAATGGCGGACAAGGGTAGGTCTCCCTTCAGAAAATTTATATCCATCTAGTCTAATTTATTACGTATTGTACGCTCCGACATTAATCTTTTTCTGGCTTTATTAATGGATAATGGTAGGCCGCTGTTTTATTCTAACGAAACGGTTTCCCGCGGGTTTTCGTGACGCCATCTTGGATGGGCGCGTTCGCGCGCTTTTTAATTTTTTTTTTTATTTCGTTTTTATGCGCAGCTAAATGTTTTGTGTCAGACAAAGGTAATTATGTAGAATATACATACCTATATCTAAAGCATTTTTATTTCGTTTAATTTTTTTGGGCAGTGAGACGTGGAATACTTATACCTATGTTCGTATTGTATAATATAATGCTTACAATTGACCGTAACTAGATAAAACCTTGTACCTACATCCTTCTCTTTTATAAAGTATGTGTATCTAAAGGTGTGTATGTACAGCAAATAATTAATTAATTTCTTTAGCAGAATTAAATCTCCATATTTTAAATTCAGTTTACATTAATTGTGAATACAGCCTATTTAGATGTTATTTACAAAATTATAATATGCGTCTAGGTCCTCCCCTTTTGGGTAGGTTACAAATTTTAAATAAATAAAAAATAAAAATAAATCCCCAAATACTTTAGCTATAATTATCACAAGTAGATACTTTGCCATTATACGACTTCTTTCCCAAAACTGTAATAGGTACTTAATTAAGACGCCCTTCAGCGGAAACCGAAACATGTTAAACTCTGATGTACCTACCTACTTACTGATGCATTAAATAAGCCAGTTTTTAAGGAACTGAATAAAAGCTCGGGTTAAATATTTAGGTAATATTGGTCTATATATAAACCGATATTTTTACTAAATGTTACAAATCTATGCCATACAAACGAAGCGTGTAACGCTCCAAATCAATTATTAATATTATTATTATATCAGGTCTCTTCCGGGCCACGCAGATACCATCGACAATCACATATCTATAATAGGCAGTTCCTCATATACATTAATCAAGCAACATCTCCAACCGACCTTCAAGTAGAACCTTTTGGAGCCTGTGTACAGTACCTTACACCGCGCGCACCGAGTCCACGGCGAAAGCGCTTCGTTGCCATGATGAAACAAGTTGCGATGGCAAAGTTGACATGTCATCAAAACATCAGCCGCCAACGAACTCCGGAGGCGAGCCGCCGTGCGCTGCGTAACTGGTCTTCGCGTGTCATTATAGCGTGCCTGTGGCTATATCAGCGCCAGCCACGCTGCTCCATGTTCCAATAAACCACTTAGATAGAGATAGCCTAATTTTTCTTCAACGACACTGGCCGAAAAGAATGTGTCGTTAAAAACAACACCTAGTAAAAGAAAATAAGATACCAGACATTCCAAATTTTTTTTTTTTAATAGGTACATTTTTACGCGCGAAATGATATCTACAATTTGTTTGTATATAAACATGTTCCTACCAAAAATATTTATATGGATTGGTACGTATCTACTATTAGTAATTTTAATAACAAATAATACCAAATATAAGAGCGCTACTTGCATGAAGTGCATTTATAAAGTAAGGTAAGTAGGTATATTATAACTATTAGGAAGTAATTTATGTATGTACCTATGTACCTATATCTTGTAAGTGTAATGTTAATAACGACAGTTAGTTCCCGGACAAGTTGGACACGAGTATTTATCTACTTAACCTAACTTATCAGATGCGGGAGGTAAAAGTTTTTTCAACAAGCGCGCGTGTATGAGTGTGTAAAACTCTGTAAGACTTCTCAGTCATGTGTAACACTCACGAAACATTCAACAACAAAAGAGTCCGTAAGGATAGAAATGTGCCCTCGGTGCGCTCTGCTTGCCCCGTGAGCCAGCTGGTGTGATGATATTATGATGGTCTGATGAAAGACACTAAGCCACTTGAAGACCGAACGTTTCCAAAGCGATCTAGCCGACTCCGACGAAATTTAACGAATGCTGACCTCACGGCAATAACGTAGATCGAAGCGTGGAAACGTCCGATGAAATTTGCCACTAACGTTCAACCGTTAAAATGACCTTAGAGGTACGTTGTTTTCGTAAGCGGCTAGGACATTTAGACTTACCTACACTTCCCAAACGCATTTATACTATGATTCAGGCAGAAGTCTTTCATGGAAGTGCTAAATTAATTTACCTACATAAACGTAACTTCACGCCTGTAATCCCCGAAGAGGTAGGCAGAGGAATGCAGAACACTCCCACGTTTCACCG
>DWDV01000194.1:0-19506 GCA_018245615.1 Mimoniades ocyalus | reverse complement strand
ACTGGTAAAACGTGGGAGTGTTCTACATTCCTCTGCCTACCTCTTCGGGGATTACAGGCGTGATGTTACGTTTTGTTACGTCTTCGTAAGTTTCTGTGAGTATTAGTTTAATGACCATCATTCTACCCTCTTATTTCATACCGTTTCAATATTGGCTAAGGATCGCGTCACTGGTCCTGCTCCTAATCACATTCATAGTCTACCACGCTGCCCGATTGTAAAGTAGGAAATTACGTGTGGCATAGGGTAGGTAAGATAATACTATGTTAATATTAATAAACTTAACAAGTCTTAATACTAAGACTTTCCTTCATATGTTATTCTTAGCAGTTACATTATTGATGCTTAATTTTAAAAACTCAACGCTCGTACCTCTGATGTGCGTGCAGATGGCAAACGTTCTGTAAAGTTAAGGAGTGGCGAACACAGTCGGCGTTTTTGTCGATGGCAACTATTAGCAAATTTCTAATCGCTTCCACGCTTTGTAGGGTAAAACTACATCCAATCTAGATATCTAGACCTAATATCTAGATTAATATACTTTATTAAATGTCAGATAAAACTAGTTTATATGTATAATAAAGATAATAATTTAACGTCTTTTCCTCTCTTTATATTACTTAATAACATACGGGGATAGACTATAAACGAAATATAAAAGAAAATTATTGTAATAACGGCGTGTTCTTCGCATCACAGTTCGGTTAATAGACATTTACTTAGACCTCAAGGCTACCCTGTATCCGCTCTAAGCTCTAATATACACAAAGCGTTTTACATTGGGAGTTATACAATGCTGTGTTGGGGCGGAGTAAGAATACATTCCCCGACCCAGAGCCGAGACCTAGGGTATCGTAAGAGGCGACTAAACCCGGGGCTTGCAGACCCCGGTATGAAGCGGTCTGCGTAGGCTCGGCTTAATGCCCTGGCCACTTATGGATATCAGCGGAGGCGGAGCAAGATGCTGTACCCTGCGATCCCCAACCCGGATGCCCAGCATTGGGATTATGGATATAACGCATTAGGGCAGGCGTATGCCCAGCGGTGGACTGCCATAGGCTAATGGTGTTAATATTATACATTAGGTAGATATATTACATCCTACAACCTAATTGAGATTAATGCGTAAAAACACAAAATACTTTCAAACAAGTTAATTTACCAATATCACTAAACGTATTTCTCACTAACGATCTAATAAATTAGCACTAATGCAAATTGTGTTAAACAATTGGTAATAATTAATTTTAATTGGAATAGCCAAAGATTATACAAAAGTTTATATGAGCTTTTACACTTACAACCAATTTAATAACTACTTCATTAAGTTTTCTCGCATATAAATGTGTTTCACGATTACTCCATACGTTCAGGAACAAACAACTCGGACTGTCTCAAATGAGTACTAATTCTTTTGAGTTGAATTTCTGCTAAGAATTAAATGTGCCTGCATTTTAATGGAACATTCTGTAGAATGTTGGATAGATCTTCCGTAAAGAAGGTTAAATTTTAATTCACTTTACTCAATCACATTTCAAATTAACATTTTCATCCTAGACATTTCCAGATATGTTCTTTAAGACTTATCCTTTATTATATTTTTCAATATGCGTTTACATTCATTGCAAAGTAATGTAAGAGATTATGGTAATAATATCTTACGTATGGGTTGTTGCTAAGTACCACTATATTAGTCGTGTACAACATAACGATACCTAATGGTATCCTAAATAATTTAGGTACTGTAATATTACGACGGTCTTTTCGCCTCAAACCCTTCTGTACACATCCTTTTCAACAGACGAAGCTCTTGCGGAAGGCTGATTGTGATGGAGCGCAGTTTATTCAGTCTTGGTTAAATGATTGCTTAAATGATTCAGTCTTGGTTAAATGGTTAAATGATGATACAAGTAGCTGTACCCAATGCCCAAACCACTTGTACACCTAGTAAATTATGTATTTGTATAAGCTCATAATAATTGTTGTATTTCACAAAACTAAAATATAGGAACGTATAGCTCAAAATCGGCTTCAATTCATAATTACTCCTAATGCTCTCAAAAGCAGCATTAATAACCGATTACCGAAACAAATACCGCCCAATGCTATTAAGTAAATTTGGTGCCTTAATATGATGATAATCTTTTTTATTCATGGACTTAAGGTTATTATTGTTGTTGTTATTAAATATAAAGCTTCAAATTGCTGGGAAACTCATTTAGTAGTTTTTTCCTAATGCTCTCAAAAGCTTAATTAACATCCCCTCAGTGAATCGGTAGTGCCAACGTGTTCCAGGATGATACTCGGTAGACATAAATTGTGTATTACGTGGATAATTCTAAATCATTTAATTTTAAATGTTGTAACACATTGCAGCAAGTGTAATAAGTGTTTGAGTTTACGTGAAAATACTTTTACAAAAATACTGATATAAATATTACAACGTTAGAAATAAAATTGCCTCGTTGGCCAAGTGTTGGCAAGCGCCACTGCCGATCGAGAGGTTCTGGATCGTGGGTCCGGGTAGGGTATTGGGATTATAAAGCGGATTGACTTAAAATTTCTAGATAAAATTTCTAGTAACGGCTTGGAGTGGGGATTTGTGCCCGGTATATTTGAATAGGCTCACCCCATATTCTATAGTGGGACGTAAATATAACTGGTGAAACGTGGGAGTGTACTTTACTCCCTTCGAAGAAATACATGCGTGATAAAACCTAAGAAATAAGACCTTAGAATAATACCTAAGCAATTAATTTGAAAAAAGTAATATACGTAGCTTCAGTGAAAAAAAATAATAATTCTGCCGATAATTGATAAGTAAACACCGTATTGTGTGAAAAAAAATATATAAAATATCTAGATGCTTACAAGATTTAGATATTATACCGATATCTAGATATTTATTACTTCCTACGAAAATAAGTGTAAAATATTTAATTAAGCCCAGAAATCGACATAAAACGTGGTAACAAAATATTGTGCGTCCGTCAGTGGTCCCTTTGAGTAGTACTTGAGATTTGCATGCAAGTGAATACAAAGCAGAAAAGTTGATCCCAATGTATTACTGATGGTAATATCGAAAAATGTGTCCCGAAATATTGTATCGGAAGTGATGTAACAGTAGTGAGGCCTAATAAAGTAGGGAAATAGTATCACATTCGCTGGACTTTCCGTGAATTACAGACACAAAACTTTCAATAAGAACGTTAGTTATATAAATTACTAATTTGATAAACAGTACGTGCCTACATACTCGTATGTATATATATAACACACTTTACAGATCGCTCTAGTGCTCGATGGCGTGATGAATTGCGTCGGCGGACAGGAACCAACTTCATAAAAAAAGATGAAAATTAAGTTCAATAACGCACTGGTACAGAAGTGTATATCCAGTCGTGGACTATTGTGGACTAAAGTAGGAGATAAAAGTGAATTTTACATTATGTACATATATTGATCTAAATACGCTGCTTTAGTGTCGCGTTTTAGAAATTTTTCGTTACGTATCCAGTATATTTAATTTAAGAAATATATTAAACATTAATAGAGTCTAGCGAAGTTAGATTTTTTGAATATACTGAAGCTTTAAAGCGATAACACTGTTACGTATTTCTGGCCCATACAGCTGCATGGCTATTGTTAAAGATTCTCAGCATAAGATTATATTACACATTTTATTATTAAATAAATTACAACGTTTATTACTATAACATAATTTAGAATATTCAATTTTATGAATAAAATATAAAACTAAGCTAGAAATGAATTGTGTGTCAGACATATCTTTTTTATTCCGATGATAGATATCCGTTTCATTCCCAGTAGCTACTGTTTCCAGTTAGACAGGATCTTATTCAAATAGCCAGCATAAAAATATTCGATTACTACCGTTCGTCCATTTCAACAGCTTCTAACTACGAGTATATGACACTAAAGTATTTCATTACGATATTAGTCTATAGGCTGACCACCTATTCCATGTGAGACGTAAACGTAACACAGCTGAAACGTAGGAGTGTACTACATTCCTCTGTCTATCTGTTCAGTGATTACAAGCGTGATGTTATGTAATTATTAATTTAAAAATAGCAAATTTAAGAAAGTCTTCTTACTACTAAAAACTTTATTGATTATATATTGTATACACTTACGTAATGTATGGACAATAAAATGCGCAGTGTACTAATATAGCCTATGTAAGGAAAAATTTGAAGCACGTTTTTAAATAAACGTTTAAAATATTCAAATTAAGAGTTTCCCTCGAAAAGCTCGTAATTATTATAAACAATTATTATCAGTGTCCTCATGTGTTTATGAATTCCTATAACTTTCATTTCACATAATGCTTATGGGGTCTGGGTTAATAAATGTGTATCTTATCCAGAACCAGACACAACATAAATTATACGCTGTCGCATACAATATTTACTTGAAAGTGTTAGGTGGTTCAAATATGATTTAATATTCAATTCTGCCCCCTTCCTTTCATTATATGCAAAGCGTTTGGCTACGCGTTTATTATTTCTATCTCCAGCTTTGGCATTTGGTTCGTTGGGAGAATGTGTCCACGGATTACCGACATACGTTAATGTTGACGGAAAGGATATCGTTTCAATACACAAGTTAATAAGCTATTGAGAAATTGTATATTTCAACCACTGTTACATAAGATTACTCTTACAAAATGAGAATCTAAAAACTGCAGTCCTACATGCTGGACTCAGAGACGGAGATTTTATGGAGAGTTCTGAGCTCTATAGGCCTACTTATCAATGTTTATAAGTTATAACTAGAAACATTTCAACTCGAATGCACACATAAATGTGTAACATCAGAGATTAAAATCCCAGTCGCCGGAGGTGGCGGCTTATCTAAAAAAAACACTAAACTGTCATTTGTTTACCTCAATGTTTTAAAAAAATACTATTTTCAGAGCAAGTAAATCAAATATACTCAATGTCACTTAGATACACCAGATACTCACACTTATAGTCACATATGAATAAAACCTATGTAACATTTGTTTGCAACTAACACTATATATTCCTGATTATAATACAATTGCAGAGTATTAAAGGTTTTTTGACTTTTGCACTTAAATTGCGTTTTAATACGATATAATTTAACATACAGTTCAAGAATAGAAACATAAGTTTCATTGTTATTGTATTCTATGTATTCGAAGCACCGTACGCCTTGCAAAATAATGACATTTTTTTTTATTAATTATTGTTAGCCAATGGAAAGAAAGTCTTATTTACGCAACGCGCGGTACCTCAGCTCGCACATAAATTCTTATAAGAGACGTAAATAGTGGCAATTCTAGCAATAAAGGGAAACATCAAAGTGTTCGTTCAGAGAAACTTCCATTGAACGCTCTACGAGGCGGCACTGGTTCTTTTTTACGGTTCCGCTAAGAAAGTGACGGCTTCGTCGACATCCTAGCGAGAGCGTGCATTTAATTAATACGTATGGAAAGATTTTTACCTTTTAGTCGTTTTTGATTTTTTTTTAATTAAGTTTAATTCGAATCTGTATTACACATGACTCGCTGTATACGGGTGGAATTGTTCTAATAAAATACAAATTATTTGACCTATATCCACATTTAAGCTATACATACACTAATTACATAGGTCATGAAAAATGAAATATAATATTTAACATTATTAAAAGTATATTACGCCATTGTGATGATAAATATTTCTGAAATTTCTCGGATTCAACAATTTACGGAAGTTTCTTTTCTCTCTCTCCGAGGATTTTGCTTTATATAACGCGACGGTAAGTTACTTCTCGCCCCGCGATTAATTAAAAATTGAATAGAGCACTAATAGTCACATTGTGATCATTTGAATAGCTCTTAATGAATTGCCGTTCCGCAGTGGGTCGGCGGGAAGACGCGTAATTGTCAGCGTTCAGGATCGGTGGATGCGGGAACTCTACAATTTTAGGTTTATTGTTTCAGTAATTGCTCCTGGGAAATCTGCGGTTCCGTCGACTTCACGGCCTGACGTAGTTCAGCTACGGTCGGTTGGTACCTTTCAGCAGAATTCATTCGTACTGTTCGTTCGTCTTGGTTACGTTCCAATTAGATCTTCTTAAGAGGAAAACTGCAATCAATCGATGTGTTTTTAAGAGACGCTACTTTTTCCTTCTCAAATTTAAATATTCGCTTGGTTTACTTCTTGTAAGATATTTAATTCATAATAAATAACCGTATCTAGATTATATGTTATCTGTTATCTAACTTATAAGATGTTGATAAAAAATTATAACGGTGTATTCGAGATTGTAAAAAATTCTAATTAATTTATATCGTTATTTATCGTAGCGTCTCATCATTTTTCGATGTTATCCGTTGCGTAACAAAGTACGGAGCTTTTTAAATGATTAATCATAAACTCTGACCCTCTTTTCCTCTGTGGAAAAAAATATATAAATTGCTTATGAAGCAGCTAATCTAAGAAAAAGCACGCTCGTTACATTGACTAATGTTTTCATACGCTCACCTTTCAGATTACTGTTACACCATTTAACTGAGTGGGCACACTGTCACAAAATTCGACGTTGCGACGAAAAGTCGATAAATCGTGTCCCCTTAATATCTCAGCGCTATCGTTCATTATAGAAGCATTACCTTAATATATTTCCTTTGATGAGACGTCTTTGGAGATTTAACTCGGCTAGATTACGGACACCCACGTGCTTTATCAATAATCCATTATGTATACGGCAAACAATAAGTGTTATCGGTGCGTAGCGTATCGTCGAATGACGAATGGTTTGAAGTTACATTAGAAAATGTCAATAAATAAAAAGTGAATATCTGACCGATCGCTCTCGAGGTAACTTGATATGGAACGACGTCCGTACAAGTAGGTACAGGATGGTACAAAAGTGTATTTGTAACGTTTAGTGCTTGCTTTGTCATTACACTTTCTTTTGTAGCCCAATCGAGAGCGCTTTGTAAGGGAAATTGAAAATGGGTGCTTTTTATTGAAAACTACATCGAGTTTGGATTTAAACAGAGTAGTTAATATTAACAAAAATAACTTAGTGTAACCTTATTCTAATAAATGTCTAAATCAAATAATATCCAACGAAAAGTGTCATAAAAATAAAATGAATTTATTAGTAAACTAATCACATTTTTCTCCGTTAAATATCAAATTAAATTTTGTAATTATAAATGCTTTCGGTTGAGTCCAATTTATAGTCAGAATTAACGTTTTTTCACAAACGCGATTAACACAAAAGGCATGAGTTTATTTTGCGAAAAATTTTAAGCACGTGAACAATGGCTGCACACGGTGTAGTAAAATCGAAATTAAAATTGTTTTTACAAAAAAAATACGATTATAGCGTTTGTGGGTTATATTAACGGAACAAAAGGTTTAAATATATGCATTTTTTAATACATTATATTAATAACACTTTGCAAAAGTTATCACAGAACCTGTTATGGAGGTATATAATTATGTAAGTAATTAAATATTTAAGGATTTAACAGATATTTATGTAACGTGTACTGTGATATACAGGAATTGAGAGATTTTGTACAGGTAAACAAAGAGTAAATAATGCAGGTGCTAAAATCGTTCTACAGAAGTGTTTATATTTTTTAGTTTCATTCTGTTCTATGTAGTCGGCTTGTGCTAAAGGATGAGATGTTCCATCGATTTATGACGGGAGGTATAAGTTATATTTGAGTGTACATTAAGTGATAATTGAGTTGAAACGATTTATCAATCCATTAAATGATCGCTTGGAATTGAAACATAAAAATTATAAGTAAAATTGCGCACGAAAGTCCAAAATAGCAACAGCTAAATATCATGATCTTAACAATTTTGTGTGTGACTGTACAAACGATACAGACTATTAACGTTGTGATAAACAACAATATCTTATTGATAATTAAAAAGAATGATCTGACTAAAGTAATGAGCTGCTTGGATTCTGAACCGGTAGCGTGCGAGATAAACGTGGCAGACAGAATCAACGAGCCGCGCACGCAATTTTGAACGCTAAGGACGATTGTGTCTTCGTTTTTATTTTATACATTTGTGTGAGCGTCGCAAACGGTCATACCGCTCAACTGTTATTAAGGATTACTTACGTAGGGTCCGCGGAGGCGTGTTCCTATTTTCTTACCTTTAGAGCCTTATCTACACCGTAATTCCTTGTATAGTGTACACCCTTCATATTTCATCTATAATGATTTGACGTCTCCTTGCTGAGTAGGTAATGTTAATACATATATATTATTATAGAAATGAGTAAAATTGTATCTAATTACAGTAAGCAAATAATAAATGATCATAATATAAATGATGAATATTCAGGAGCATTATTAAAGAGGAGATATTTACTTGGTAGAAGGTAAGATCGGTTTCGAGTTCAATTCTAACTCGTAAAAGACGATGTATGATAATTTATTAATATGTGCTTAAATAATTTATGGTTAAATACGTCACATTGGATTGATATAATACCAGAAAGCTAAGTAGTGATTATGAGTGTCAGCATTTCCTGTGTATTTTTTCTATTGAGTACAGCATAGCTCAGAGTGTCTTTGTATCAAAACGTTCTTGGCTAGGGCTGCCACTGGGTAACGGTACTGTTGACTGGTGCTTTTGGCATATATGAAACTGTATGTCATTATTACTGTAATATTATGTACATATTAATGTTAGATTTTTTTATTTGTTTATTTTATTTAAAAGTATATTTACATAATTTATGTACATATGTTACGCGTTAATCAATCAATCGATAAACTATATCCAGTTGTGTCGTAAGAAAGTTCTTAAGGAATTCGTTAACATGAGCTGTCTTTTAGTGCCGTACTTTTTCTTATTTACTTTTGTATATACTAAAATGTCTCTCGTATATCTAGATAAGCTACGTATAAAATACATATAATAAAAAATTAAACTGGAAAAGTTTACTGTCTTCGATACATTGTCTCACTTTTATTTGTGTAAATACATAGTTGAAATCTGAAAAAAAATATTGAAATGTTGTCGAAATAAAATTTTTAAATGATTCAACGTATTTGACGAAGAGGCAGGCAGAGTGTAGTAGGACATTCCCACGTTTCACCATTTACATTTATCATTATGGAACAGGTGGTCAGCATATTGCCATACATCGGGAACATATCCAGACTAGGAGCAACTAGACATTTCTAATTAGCAAATTCCAACAGCACTCCACCCGCGGATCGACCCGCCTCCCGATCAGCACTCGCGCTCGCAAATACCCAACCATCGAGGCAGTCAATTTATTTAACGTTGGATATATTAGTTGCACTTGACTGACGAAGTCATCTGGGTGACTAATATTTGCAGTGACCGCTTAGCACAATACCGTTACACGCGGCGTCGGTCGTGCGTGCAGCGTGTGTGCGGTCACGGGCCGGGCTAATTGACCAAGTGAAGCAGTCGACCGCCGCGGTGGCTTGCCACTTTCTATAAACGATCATTTTAAATTTTATTTACTTACTAATTTAAAACGGTCAAAAATATATACAGCGATATTTGTGCCCAGCATATTATTATGACAATACGCTCATCCCCTATTCCGTAGTGTGACGGAAACGTAACTGGTAAAACGTGGGGGTGTACTACGCTCCTCTGCCTAACTATTCGCGGAGTACGCGATGTTACGTTTACGTTCATAGCGATATGTCGAATAAAAGTCTCGGTGGTGATGTTTTAACAATTCCATCAAATAAAAGTAAGTCGATAATCTAAAAAAACTGTCGCACGTCTGACAAACAATAGCGGATACAACTAAATGCAACGTTCCGGACCACTGGACGAAATAGAGACAAAATGATCCAACTTCACTTAAACGTCGGACTAATTAAGCGAGGCGTCTCGAACAAACATTAAGAAAAAACGTCCCATAAAGAAAATTTTATGGCAAATTAAGACATCCGCTTACACTGTAAATAATTCAGTACGGTGCACCGAGGATCCGTTCTACTCCAGTGTATTTTCTGCTTAATTAGTGCTAGGAAATTTGGTGACTCCCGTTTGCTTAAAGTTCTAAGTACAAAGCATACATTTTTATTATCATAATCTAAATCTCGTCATTAGTAAAGAATAAAGCCTGTTAGCTACCACCCTGGTATTGTAGTACACTGTGATATACATATAGGTACTTAGAGCATTGACCCTTCTGTACGTCGGACAGCTGTTACAGTTTGCACTTGCTTGAAACACTATTTTTATTTCTGATAGCATAATAATAACAATGCAAATATTTTATCCACACTGTTATGATCATTGATATTGTTTTAATTAGATCAAAAAGAGCCTAGGATTGCATAAACTAGGTATATCCTCGACATCCTATTAGATGACTTGACAATTTTTTGCTACAATATAGTTTACATTTTGATATCAATACATATATTACCACATAATCATTAAATTTACTCTTTTTTGTGCACCAATAATCACGCATAGCAAACGGCAACTCTATGGTACAGTGGCTTGTCTTCTCCACATAATATCTGATTAGAAGGATATTTTAGTTATTGCTCTGATTCTGTTAATCGCACTCCTTGAACAAGAAACACATCTTTCTCATATCAACATTTTATTTTTGCTTAACTCTCTTTCAGTTGCTACATAATTATGTTTATGTAAATCTACTGAAATTAATAAAACTAATCCAACACTTAAACAAATCCACTCACCCCTCCATCCAACTCCACGGTACAATAAAGCATCAAAAATCCGCATAGACTCAAGTTTCTTTATAGATGACTTCTATAAACTTATCTCCTAAATCTCAATATGAAAAATGCCTACCTACCCTTCCGTGTCACATCGTTAAGATGTTATCCCCAGTCCAACGAGAACTAATCTCAGCTTCGAACCACGTAACAATAGTAGGGTAGAATAATACGGAGAGTTTTTACTATTTTATTAGTGTGAATCCTCGAGCAACGTGACAGATCGGTCGTTTACAAATGGTACAAAAAATGTAGTAACATGGATATTTTATCATTTCTCCAGTTCATAAGGAGGATTTATGACGTGTGTTTAGTTAAATAATAAATATTTTTTCCCGAGACACATATGTACATGTGTTGAAGACTGGTTTTACCAAATGTTTGGAATAACCACATTTATTACAACGTTCACCGACAATTTCAAACATAAGTTAGCAGAAAATCTTTTGCATCTTTTTAAGCATTTGTTGTAACTAATGTTATGTTAACAGAGTTGTTTTCGAACTAAAATTAAGCACGATATCATATAATTGAACACCAAGAATTAAAAAGGTTATAAGAGACAAAAATAACTATTGTTGAGTGAAAAAGAAACATTTATGGAGTTTATCATATTATCATTAGTCTTGAGATTTAACTTGTAGCTTTCTATTAATATAAAAGAGTTGTCCATAATAATATAAACGGAATCACGATATCTTGTTTGTTGATGCCACACGCAGCTTCAGCATCCGTACCATCAAATCTGCTTATGTTACGGCCGTAGCTAATTTAGGTAGCATTGTGCACCTCTGAATAAGATTATCATGACTAGAACCCGTTGGGAGTCATCATTCATAAATCATAGCCCGTAAAATGCCTCTGACAATAACCTATTTCTTTCTCATCACTTCCTAGATACATTGCATGCAAGGAGATATAAGCTCTGTATCATTAGGTGAAGGCAGAAAATCCGTTGATGACGTCGTTGATTGTGTGACGAGGCGAGAGAACATCGTTAAAGTGACAGGCGAACTTAATATTCCGTTTGATCGGACCAATTGTTAGTATTGTGCTTACCGTCGATTTTTAGAAAGCGAAAAGAAGGAAAGGAATGCCAGAGGACAAGCATCAATCATTACCGACGTTTTCGGATGATCTGAGTTTTGAACCTGTATATGATGAATAGTGGTAAAATGTAATAAGTTTAGATTTAAAGGTTGTAGCTGTTAGGATAACTACACATATCGTACATTAATTATTGACATGGGTTTCAAACACGGAAGATTTAGATTAGATCTGAACTACAAATCTTAAGAGCTGTTTAATGAATATAATACGGATATTGAGCAGAACAAATCCTTCAAGGCTGTCACATTGTAGCATTCTTGGGTCTGGAAATGATGATAGCGCAGGTAGAAAAATGTCAATTTTTCTTGTATTTCATTAATGTATCCTGATATTCAATTTGTTTTATTCTTTTACAAACGTGCTCAATGTTTCCCCAGTGGAAAAGTCGTAAAGTAGCAGGGCTCTCCTAAGGGAAATAAAAATCCATTCAGTCCTTCATATTAATCATATTTATGTTCAATCACATTATTGTTTTTTTTAATTTTTTATTTTCAGTTACGAATAAATGTATCATGTATGAATGAAACTAGACATGAAATATGCTTCTAATATATTAGTCATATGTTTTTAGGCATGCAAATTAGATTCGCGACCGCGCGACGATCGGACGACATTTTTTTTTGTTGTTTAATTTTGCAATCTGTCTTGTGCTATAACATTTTTAAGAAGCAAATATTTTTAATACATTCAGAGTTTGGTTGAAGTAGCAGTAGATGTAATCAATTTAATTCCTCTTAATCAATATATTGGAATTTGTATGAAGCCAGATGCTTATCAATATATTAAAATTAATAGCATATAGCATAGCATATATTTATTCAAATTGATATTTTTATTGATGTGATTAGCTAACATTTGAACCTGTAAACGGCTTTTACAAGTTGCTATAACGGGTGTAGTGTTTAGTGCTAATAAATTAATATTTATTTTTTGAAAACTGGTTACTTTATTGGCAAAATATCACAGCTTGTGTCTTTCGTCAGTTTTTTATAAAGTAGGGAGAGGCTAACTTTGCCACTCTGTCCCCTATATCCTGATTTATCGTTCATTGTCAATTGCAGACAATTCGCGCACGTCATTAAAACCCACAACAATGTTTTCAAGGAACACGAGCCACGACTATCTGATTATTGTCGATCGAAAATCTTGCATCTGATGTGCCAAGTACATTGGAATCCGTCTGCATTATTGTGGCTGAGGGAATTAGATCTGCCGCATTCAAAATACCGGCTATCGTATTGAGACCTCTCGGAAGGGAACTGGATCTGATAAGGCAGATCGACGATAGGGCCCCTTTTTCTTAGCGCGACACCTTTGTCATTACAAAGGGGCTGTTTGGCCTACACTATGGCATGTGAATGGGCTCGCAATAACGCGTCCTGGCCTGAAGCTCCCGCGAGATCGGTCTCAGATATACGCACTAAAGATTTATTAATCTCTTCTTTGGAACAATGAACGCTTTTGGTAGGCACCTGGTGGTTTTTTCTCATCGCTAAGTATGCTCGAGCGGTGTATTCAGTTTTTGCCGTAAGCGGGGTTGAAGCGGTTGCGGCCTCTAAAGCCGGGCACAGCTGATGTCGCATATCGCTATTTGCTAAGTTTTTTGAACGTGTAATGAGTGGTCAATTTGGTAAACAATTTATTTATAAAAACCGTGTACTATACGTACGTGTAGTACACGGTTTTTATTCCTTTGGGTCCATATTGATAAAATCTACTTGTGTTCATTTATTTTATTTTTTGTTATTATACGAAATGATGCCGAATGTAACACATATTATTGAAACAACTTTGAAAAAAGAATAACAAAAAGTGCGTTGATACCACATTAAATTATATGAGCAAAGAACTATAAAAGGTAGCAACTTTAGTTGTACAGAATCTATTAATTTGATAATTAGTACTATAGCTACTGAGATCTACATTATACAGTCATAGATACATTATTGCTTGTCTTATATGTCAACCAACGCCTTAAATCATTATATTTCTTTAGTTTTCAGATAAAATTTAAGTCATAATTTACATGAAACAAGAAATTTCATGGCGGCGCTCAATTTATAATTTGAAAAAGAGATTAATTTCATTCTAAGAATTTTACTGAGCGTGATTTCAAATGCTTGTAAGTCTGTGATCAAGTTACTTTAATTTGTCTAGATCGCGTGCGATCGTACAGATGTAATAAATATTGTCTCTTATCTGTACATCACGTGAGGTAGGAATTCTTACACGCCTCGGCTGGAGCTAACTTAACTTTTATCTCACGTTTGGCGTAAATTTTAATAATTAATGAAGCCGCGGCTCGTTGGATCTTAGGTAAATGAGCGAAACTGTCTCTTGCTTTGGTTCGTGCACGATATGATTGATAATATAAACACGCGTTCTTTATGAATCTTGTGAATGTGATGGATAATTTGTATATTTTTAAACTTTATTTCCACAAGATTCACAAGTTGCAATCCCTTCCTAAATTTAGAGCACTGCATACCTTCGAAAACTTTTTTTTATTATCGTCTTAAGAATGGCCCAGGAAAATAATAAACGGCAATTTATAATTTTATGACTTTTTCATACGATATCTAAACAAATTACTTACAACTACAGTTTTTATTCGAAAATAGGTGAGATATAAATAAAATTAAAAACATTTAGCATTGAAGTGAAAAAATAACCATTTCATTGTACTACGAGTTTTAAGCCCCACGAAATTATATTACGATAGAAAAACACAATGCGTTAATCACCTTAAAGCGATTGAACCCCCAGCAATGACAATAATAAAAATAATAAATTACGCGGCCATTGTATTTTAGAACATCTATACCAAATGTTGGAGAAGTGAAAAATAGAAATGGCTGTCTTAGCCCAGCTGGCGTTATTGTCAATACCACATCTTGATAAGACACCCGCATTTTGGCAAATAAACCACAGCGGGAAGCCGTCACAATATTTTAGTTTACGGCTGTATCTATGTGGTCACACGTTGACATTTTTTTCACGTCGACAACATCAATCAGTAAAATAAAATGCAATAAAAAAATCACGAATATTCCCTGCCCTATTTCGTCTCTATGAACCGAATTTGATACGTAACAGTATACCGCTAGACTTTGTTCTTATAAATCATTTTTAACGTATTCCTACTACTATTTGCTCCGACAGTTAGAAGTCATAAGTCAATAGATATAGTAAAAAAATATAGTAAGTGTTTCGTACACATCAGCTTCTAAGTATGAACACGTTTTATAATAAATTGATGCTTCATCTCGTTAGGCCAGTTGTAGTTATGGAGAAACGAAGCGTATCTACTGGACAAAGAGTCAAATTTTTTGGCCTGTGATGTATTGCTTTCTTATATTACTTTTAGAAACATAAAATATATGTTTGCATACGTAATAAGTACTCTTTGAAGAAAACGGCAGCTCTCAAAATTGTCATGCATTAACATATGTTTATTTTTATAAATCATGAATACTGTCCGCATACTTCTTTGGGTTATACGTTGGGTTATATGTATTATTTCCATACAATTAATATAACTTACATAAGCAATACTAATAATTATAAGTCATATAATTTTTTTTTGTAACATGAAGTAAACCCCATATTAATCTTTATCAATTCTATCAACAACTTTCAAAACATAATTCGTCATGTGTGCTAAAATCCCACGAGTTCTATGACAGTAGCTTCGAGCAGTTGAACTTCGAAAATCTAAGCACCATAAATTTCGCTTCTAACTAAACTTTTCGTATTTTGATCACTCCCTCTTGTTCTGGGAACATTGCACAAAGCTTTCGGGGCGACACGAAATCCACTTGAAAAAACTTCACTCCAGTCCCTAGCCAGTCTTTTGTGTTTGTGTATTAACCGCCCTTTTCGAAATTTATTGTCGTGGAATGATATGATGTCTTTATGTTATGGCTCCATTGTGCTACACTTATCTGATCGTTTCTCGTGTTATGTTTAATGGTTAGGACTATACCACATTTTTGAATGTATGGCTTTCTTTTGTTTGTACACGCTGTCTTTATTTCTTACGTCTTGATTCTCGAATTTTGGACAGTTCGGGCATGCGTTATGGTCATATTTACCATGTTGTTGTCGTAACTTGATATTCATATAAGTTTTTATTTTCTATTTCTATAGGGCGTTCCAATAATTGTAATGTAAAATTTCGATGGCTGCGTTTGAAGAAACTACAAGTCGATAGCCAAATTTGAAATGATAATTCATTATTGTAGATTGCTGGGCATTAAAAATCCAGTTCAACCACAATAGCTCATCAAATCTCAATGGCAAGTAATGATAATATTTTGCAATCAAAAATCAGTATTGGAATGCAATTTCCCATTACGACTATTACCGATGATATAAAATATGTAATTGTTACAAACAACGATTCATCGTGAAACAATAACCGTAAATTGTTATAACACAACTATTGTTACGCAATTTTTGTTATAACAATTGGTTTTAATGTAAAATCAGAAGCTGAAACTGTAACGGCGCATATACATAGATTCGTTTTTGTACGTGATTAAATTGTTGCCTTTGTTGGTATATTTTGGCAATAACCGTTATATTGCTTTGACGTGCTTTATTATTCGTTTTTTAATTTTTTGTGCGTCGTTTGCGGCACAAAACATGGTAGTATGCAAAATACAATACCTGCGATTAGTAGATACCATTAGTTTATTGATTTCATTAATATACCACGTATAGCATACCATACCATATAGACCACACAATCCATTGCATACGATTTCATTTCGACTTTTCTGTTCTAAAAAAACTTCAAGGTGATTAAAGTTGTATAATTTTTGATGCTCATTATATTTATGATTTTATTAATGTTTTCTGGAGGTACATGTTTTAATAGGGACAAATTACCTTACATATATACATACATAAATATCGTGTCCAAATCTATGGTGCTTCTTTCATATTCATCACATACATCATACATGCACACCGGTTATATTTATTACATTTATCGTAATCACTAATACCTTACATTACCTTACTATCTCCCTAAATCTTTTCAATGGATTTATTTTTGTTTGCTTTACGCAAAATCGTTTTAAACCGCGGTTTAGCTGGCGGTCGTTGGTAAATCTCTCGATTAGTATTCTGCGGTTGCTGCTCAGTCACCGGTTTATCTAAACTTGTGTTTCAAATATGAATTTAATGTTTTTTTCATAACGATAACGTTCGTTGTTTGCCTTTTTTGCGATCTCTGTAATATGCTGCCGAAGCTTTTGTACGTTCTTATTGGTTTATTCATTGATAGCCTTTTTAACGTTATAATATTAACTATGCTTAGTTTTTTATCATCAAGTCGGATTACAGATATTAACATAATATAAGCTGTTTTTAAATAAAAAATGTCATTGATACCACTTATAGTATTGAAATCCGTTAAATAAATTATTCTTAAATAAACGTTACATTAAATATGTTATATGAATTATTGTGTACGAATCTCATAAGAAGTAGTTTTGGATTTCCAATTCTACTAAGATCACAATATTAAGTTAATTACGAGAACTTAAAACCGCCATGCCGTTATCAGACGAATAAAGTATGATTTAAAGTATCCAATAAAGATATCTATAAGGTTGTAAGATGTGATTTTGTATAAAATACTCAACGTATACTATGTATACACTTAATATACAATGTATACATACATAAGTACGTTTATGTTCCTTCGTATTTTGTGAGAACCTTTCACTAGAGTCACTTGTTTCTCATTAATTTATCTTGAATTGCCCTAATTCGAGACTTCGAACTAATTGCATGTTTCCATAGATTTATAATACGAATGTTTTGTCGTACATTTAATAATCTCATATTCTTAAAATGAATGTGTGTATCTAGCATAACCTGTAACATTTTCCATTTGTAATTGAATTATGCTCGAAATCAATGTGACTTTTGGTTTCAGTGATGGTAGGTAAACCTACTATAAATATGGAAATTGCGCGTCACTATTTCACATTATTTTTTAAACAAAAATAAAACGGAAGTGTACAAATGCATTTTTTGAACTACATTTGGAATCATCATGTAAAAGAAATACTGGAAAACTAATTATAGCTAAATCCGCATCTTTAAATGGTGTCATCAAGGCTTTATACAATGGACACGATAGGAATACAAACCGAACGAATCGAGTAATTAAGTTTGAAGGCTTTTAAGCTGCACATAGGAATTATTAGAAACCGGTTAGAATTTCGTTACTTAGCTATGAATGTTTAAATTCATACAGCGATAGTCAATGTTTTCCTCTGAACGATATTTACTTTTTCTATCATATCTATATCCTATCATATCTTCGATATTCATGTATTTATTCCGGTTATTACATATTTTTATATTATGTGCGTGATTAAGTGATATACCTGATGCAATAACGTATGTGTTGTCGGGATATATTGACTAATTTCGGACGTAACCATAATCCTTCATGAGGATACGCCTATTTCAATCACCTTAGTACATGTACATCTAGAATTGAATGAATTTTCATTTTAGACGATGATAGGTTTAACTTATCATACCTTGTTTAATTTTACTAGATAAAAGTAATTAATATTCGCAATTTAGAACTACCATTAATTTTGTTTCATTATTACCGATAAATATTAACATTCACGTCAAGTTATTCGTTTCGTTTTTCAAAGACGTAATTATCTGCAGGTATTATTACTGATAGTATTTATTACTAATTGGTAATTTCTTTACTTCTTACAAGATATTCTTTTTCATTTCATTGGAGTGTTTTAAAGTGCCATCAATAGTCTTATGACGATTTGACTACACCTGTTCTGCTATATTTACAAATCCGTTAAATATCAGTGTTTGCATTACGATGAATTCTAATGTATTTTAGATCCCATTCTAATCCTTTCAATTTGTATGTCTAGGTTTCCTAGTTATCGTCACCTCATTGGTTCTATAAAAGAAAGGGATCGTAATTTGAGTACCGCTGGAATAAAGTTAGCTACTAATATAATCATTTGGACGAAACTTATCTTTTTTATGTTTATTTTGGAATTTGGTTCATTGCCAGATATTAAAATTTTTAGAATTAGAGTGTGTATTAAGATATAGCGGGTTAATGAGAATTTTTACAATAATTGAGACCACCATTGGCGATACTTCGTTAGTCATTAAAAAGTCATAAAATGTACAGTGTTACAATTCTATGATCAGAATTGCAATGCATAGATATTATTGGAATATTTAAGTCCATCTCGATCGCAACGCATTGTCACATGCACTAATCAAGGTTTGTCCTTTTTGTTGTAATGCATAAACAAGGTCAGCCAGGTGACGTGAATCCAAGTTTTCATTTTAATTAAACGATAATGGTTCACATGGTGGTATGTTCACATAACATCTGAGACATTTCACTGTAGTCAGTAATATTTTAATCAATTTTAAAAAAATACACTTATCTGTACGTTAATTATATCAAATTCTTTTCAAGATAAAACATAGATAAATAAGCTGATATTGTAAAACTACGGATATTTATTGACTTTTTATGCTACATTTTCGTATTCTTAAGACATTAAGAAGCGATGTGAGTTCCAGCGCGAGTAGTTTGATATCCAAACAACGACATA
>DWDV01000193.1:0-19513 GCA_018245615.1 Mimoniades ocyalus | reverse complement strand
GACCTTAGTTCTCTGTCGGATAGTTTCATTTCTGATCCTATCCTTCAGAGAAACTCCGAGCATAGCTCGTTCCATAGCACGTTGAGCGACTTTGAGCTGGTGGACCAGCCGCACTGTGAGTGTCAACGTCTCAGCTCCGTATGTCATGACGGGTAGGATGCACTGATTGAAAACTTTAGTTTTCAGATATTGTGTGATGAATTACGAGAAGATCCGACGTAGTTTACCAAATGCTGCCCAGCCCAACCTAATTCTCCTCTTAGCTAAATTGTTTCTACCTAACTGCAAATGGAGCATGTTACATTTAGTTTAGAGTTGCTTCGCACTTGCTCTCTGCGTACCCCCTAAGCAACCCGGCGTGACCATATAATAAACAAAATTTTTAATTTTGTCCTCGCTTAAGAAGAATTTGCAATACATACTTAATACATAATTGCATACAATGCAATACATTATTTTGTTTCACCATCATAATAATATGAGCTATTAATTATGGTGCTCATCAGAAACGGTTATCTCGCTGCACAGCTGCAGCACAATATTTTCATCCCGACTCATTATCCCCGACACAAAGCATCGGTCACAATACTGCAACTGCGTTTAATCCATACGAACTCATTTATATTACGCGGGAGAACATTAAATTGACGAAATGCAGCACACATCGAAAAACAATTGTGGACGTCGACGACGCACGTTCTACACGCACAGGTGCACGCACACGCACGCACGCACGCGAGTGTACACGCACAAATACACGCAGCTACGTAGCTACATGAGAATTTTGAAACGTTGCACACATGCTCGGTTCCCGCGCAAAAGGTTCGAGTGTATAAATCAACGGCACAACAATTACACACTTTCATGGCAAGTTGGAATTAGAAACTGTCATTTGCACCGTTCGAGGGATCGTGAGGGGGCGGGGGGTATGTTACAGATGGGAGGGAAAAATAGGGTGCGGGCGGCAAGGGCTACCGTGGACCTGATTAAAGGATTACACCGAGGGGTGGCGTCCGGTCTAGTTAGATTTATTACGCCAAGTATTTCAACTAGTTAGCCTTCCTTGCCTTCAGTATTTTATTCGAGCGTTCCATACGTGAAAATCCTGATTCTATTATATGAAATTCAATTAATGCTTCACGGATAATGCAATAGACTGCCTCCTTGGTCTAGTTGGACTGCCAGATTGAGAGGTCCTGGGTTCAAATCTCAGGTCGTATTCTAAGGGATTTTTCTGACTACAATTTCTTGTTAAAATTTCTAGCAGTGGCTCGAAGTCTGGATTTGTGGCCGGTGCGTGGTAACAGGCTCACCACCTAATCTGTACCTCGCCGTAAACGCAACTGGTGAATCGTGGGAATTTACTACACTCCTCTGCCGATCTCTTTGGGGTTTACAGACGCGATGTTACGTTACGAATAATGCAATTAAATTCCCCATCGACGTGTACATTGTGCATTGGATGCGCGATGTTTACGTGTGAAATAAACATCGAAGTTGGTCGCTAGCATGACGTAAACAGGGCGCGGAGCGCGGGTGGTCTGCGGTGTTGCGCTCGCGCACCGAAATAGCCGCGCATCGCTGCCTTAAGAAAAACATCGTTAACAGCAGACCGAATATTAAATCTTAGGCGGCTACTGCGCAGCGCGGCAACGATCGAACCACCCACCCGGTGACGGGTAAAAATATAACACAAGGGTATAGCGTATACGTTCATTGTTTGTGATATCCGCGCTGTTGTTCTTTGTTACTTGTGTCTGTGCATGGCTATCATAATACTTCATTAGCTTGACAGAATATTGTACCGGCTTTGTCGCGAGCAACTTTGTTTCTCGTATGTACAATTACATACATTCGCTTGCCAATTAACGCTAAGATGCATTCAAGTAAATCCGTTCAATGACGTGTCGTGGATAAAAGTTAACGAATAACCTAAATTTCAAATGTATTGTGCAAATAGTAATATATTTGTCACGTGTTATACCTCGAAATTTGATCAATATTATTACGCTGTAATTTATCACGACGCACACAGTAGTCACAAGTTACCGATCGACAACGTCGAATCAAATACTTTACATACGAATACAGAAGTAAAATCTACGAATACCACATCAACACAATGTGACTGAGCCCTAAATGTTCCAGCTACAACGCGTTTCTAACACACTCATCATCAGTGTCTTCCCATTTCGTATCTACTGATACATGTGTATGTATATACGCTCGAACTTACTAGAATTAAATAATTTATCGCCATCGTATAGACGTTGAAGGCATAATAAATCAATATGCAGGGCATGCACACACGCGCGGGGTGGTTAGCCCCCCCCCCCGCGCCTTCTCCCCGTGAGCCCTTTCTTGACTAATTAATTAAACAACCGATTCATTACAGCAGCCTCCTTTGTGCCCTCACATTCGTCTAGCGGAGGTACAGCCAGCAACGGTGTTCACCGTATCAGGGCGAGTGCCTATTGAAGTAAGGTTGAAATTTTTTATTCTGTTTTGTAATTTATTTTTACGTTAAAACTGGCTATGGTGATCGATATTACTAGTAGGTACTTTTAACAGCTTATGAAGGCTTGGAGACAAAAATTAAATGTTCATTTTGTATATATTTGATTAACATTGAAAGTTCAAAATTGTACTAATTATTATTGTCCTATCACCTAGCACCGAATATAACCTTTACAAACCTGAAGTGTTCCTACATAGGACAGCAATAAACAATACGTTTAATTCCGATTAGTGTACTTACAACGCGGACGGTACAAACCCCTTTGGCTCTCGGGCTCCCGACGCCGACACTATCCCGCAGCGCGCAATCATTTTAATTTCTTCCACGTGATGAGGATTGATCGAACATTAGGTGTGATTTGGAGTGGGTCGTCGGCTCCGTCATTTGTTCGCGTCGAAGCTTCCTCTACTATTTAAATTGCGCTGCCTAATGATTAAGACCTTAATCCACCTATTCTGTTTCGTAGCTGTACATTCCGTACTATCATATATAACTACAGTGACGCCATTTTGTTACAGGGTTAGACAGAGACTAAATATTTCTGCCAAATACGCTCCTGGGTGATTACTTTAAGCTTTTCTTCACTCTTGACTTACTGTCGATTCATTATCTGCTCCCTATACTTTCAAAAATGAGCTGTTGGATGCAAAAGAATTAAAATGGAAATTATTTAATAGTCATGGCGTGTTACCCATAAATTCATAGATTTCACAAGAGTATGCTTACTGGTAATAAACACTAAAATAGATCAATTTTGGCACGCATCTCATTACATAATGTGCCTAGAATCGGGAACGCCAAAAATATTTTAAATGGTTTAAACGGTTACTGGTCCAACTAACCTGAATAAGTCGTAACAAAACAAATACATTTTCAATTCACGATAATGCTGTACGTGTCCTCAGAAAATGTATGTTAATTATAAATTAAATTGCTTCCATTATCAAAGGCGTTCGTTTTATAATGTTTTGCGGTTACCCTCATTCATGTTTTGGATTGTTCTGGAAATGTGACGGCGTCTTTGCAAATTTTATATTTGTATCTTATAGTAAAACCTTAAGCGAAATCTTTAAGTACCTAATGAAAGGGTTTCTCTATTTTTTTTTGTATTTAAGGTGTAGATTTAACACTACTTACGGATTTTAAAAAGGCATAAAGAAATATCATACAAACATTGTTCTATTAGTTCTCGCTTCGGGCACTAGTGGATTTTTCAAATTTAGATTTTCTAGTAGTGGCTCGGAGTCTGGATGTGTGCCCGGCGTATGGCAATAGGTTCACCAGTTATTCCATAGTAGGATGTAAATGTATCGCGTGAAACATGAGAGTGTACTACAGTCCTCTGCCTACCGTTTCGAGAATTACGCCCGTGATGTTACATACTAAATATGGTATATATGTAGTAGTGTTAGGGAGCAATACGAACTGGTTTTGGAGCGCGGCTCCCGCGGCCCGTCCACCGTCACCTTGATCGCTTTGTTGTAGGTGGTGACCTGCGGCGGCGTCGTCGACACCGTAATCGTCAGCGTGAACGACTTGCCTGCAACAATCAACACTTATATTAACATCATCATCATCACCCTTTGGAGGTCCACTGCTGGACATAGGCCTGCCCTAATCGGCACCTCTCCGCTATTGTGCCTTCCGAATCCAGCAGTAGACCGCTATCTTCTTTAGACCGTTAGACTACTTGGTATAAGGGCGACCTACGCTCCTTTTACCAAGACGCGGTCGCCACTCGATGACCTCCATGACATCCGACTGACGCTATGTATTAAATAATGAAGGAAAATAATAAAGGAAAATAGCTCGCCCTGTTAACGGAGGTGTTAACTGATCTGAAGGCGATAGGTAGCGGTAATCTAGGATATAAAGGCCTACGACCTGGTTGAGTGGTACCGATAAATTGAAATCTACGTCTAGCAGTAGAATTAAACGTCTGATGGATGGACCAAACATGTTTACGTTAGTGGCGTTCACAATGTGCTCTAAGGCGGGTTACGTCTGCCAACTTATTTGACTTCGTGGAAGACTATCGCCTTAGACCATCTCATTCTGAGAGGAGATCCGTGCATAGCAGTGTCACCACAAAAGGGTTGGTGATGAATTAATATCAATCCTTGTTTATTTTATGTAATTGATCAATGAACTTCCATATCACCTTGATGTACCACATATTTATAAAATCAACGTTATGATATGTAAACGTTACGAATTGTATTTGTGACCGGTATATGAGAATAGGCTAACCCCTTACTCTATTGGAGGACGAAAATGTAACTGGCGAAACGTAGGAGTATATTACACTTCTCTGCCCACCCATACGCGGATCACACGTGTGATTTTAGGTTATGTATCGGACACATGATGGGATTATTAATACAACACAAAATTAAGTTCAGAGCAATATTTTTATTAATTTCAGACATTTGTTACAATCATTGTGACAGTAATAAAATAATTGATCAACATTATTTGGTTTCTAAACTGTGTGGATACATCGAACCGACTCCGACCGCCATTGTTCGGTTGATGTACATTGAACGCCTTAATTTGAATACACTAACTAGTTTAACGTTTCACTATTTTGGATCTAGGTATTGTATAAATAATAATGAAAAATAAATAGTAATTTTCTTTGACAATTAGTAAGTACTTATAACAAATTGTCGATGTTGATTTGATAATTTTAATGAGAAAGAGAACAGTATAGATATAATTCATTGACATAAAATTAATATTGTTACAAAAGAATTTAGTTCTCAGCGTGAAATAGGGCATGGGGCAATTACCATATACCGGGCATATCCATACCCCCTCTTTCCATATCTCGAGCCCATAGTAGAAATTTTAAAGTGAAGTTCTAAGATACAGAAATCCAATAGCCCGCGACCTGGGATTTGAACCAAGGACTTCTTGAAAAGCAGTCGCGCTAGCAACTACTCGATCAACGAGGCAGTCAATTTCAAATACTAACACTTATTAAGTATGGTAATGTAGTGCAACTGTAAAATATTTGCACAAACTTTTTACACGGCGTCGGCGCAATAAATTCAATCCGTGGTCGGCACTCTTTTCGCTGGGCGCCCACTTTTTGTAGTTCGATTTTGATCACTTGTTACGAAAAGTTAAAAATTTATTGCCGGTTTGTTTTCAATTTAAACGTCGAACGAAATTTCCGAACGTTACGTTTACGGTCGGCACAAAACGCGTCGCGGCTGAAATAATTGTCTATAAAAAAATATCCGATCTGTCAACAACAGCAATATCGTTTGCGAGCACAAGTTAATAAATTAAATCAGAGTACTTTACTGTAGAGGGTGCGGCATTGGATATACAATGGAACGTCCGCTATGAAAGCCGTTGAGCAAAATAAGCACTTGAAGCGAAATCTCATTCATGAATCGAGGACGTAAAAAGAGCAACACGCCCGCAACACATCAGACCTCGTCACAAACAACACAGCAACCACTTCATCACAGTGTAACGGCAGCAATAAAAAAAACATTTCCATCTGCGGAAAAACCGCAGTTAATATTAAATGACCGTCCGTCAAAGCTGTATTGTACAGAGCTTCGCAGGCCGCGCGCCGCGGGATGCAGCCGATACCGATTTTGTGATTCTTTTTCCAACCCCCCGCGGGTGGTGGGGGGCGAGAGTGACATGTAAGCTTTAATGGGGCCTGAAGCGGCGTGCGGCGGCTACACGCGAAAAACTGAAAAAAAGGCGAGCCTCATTCATACGTGATTTCGTGTGTAGGCAGGCTACTTTCTGCGGACGCGGTGTGGGGCTCGTTAAAAATGGACACCGTACACGAGCCGGGCTTGTTGCGGCGCATCGGAGTTTATTAACGCGACCCGAGACGGGTTCACGTCGTTAACACTACGGGACTCGCTGCCGATATTTATGCGGTGCTTTCCTTATGCCCGTATATTGATATCAAACGCTTACAAATTTACTTCCAATGTTTATACAGCGCTTGTACGGGTACTTGTATTATATAGTTTAGTTGTTATCGTCATTTAACACTGTCTTAAGGCATTTAGTTACAGTTGTATAACTATAAGCATTTGTAGATAAAGTTCTAGAAGTTCAAGAAAGTTCTAGAAGCAAGAAAGGTATAAATATATGTAGGTACATTACGCGGTGATGACGCATCACGTCTGGTCTGTAAGGACAGAAATATTTGACACTCTGTGCTCTATGCCTACCCCGTAACGGAGCTAGCGTGATGGTATAATAATAATAACATACACAATTGATAAGGAAAGATACACGTGCTGATTATAAGGATCATGTAACAATCGAAAGTCCTTGTTTGAAATTTTCAGTTTACACACTTTTAATAGTCAAGTCAACGACTCGTTCGTATCTTCATAACAATAATCTGACGTCCTCAGTAGCGGGGGAGTTGGAAACGAAAGTGAATGGCTTTTGATTACCTGCTCGTAACAATTTTGGATGCTACCAACAAAAATGTGATCACAATTATCTCCATATAATTCTTCATAATTCTGTTAGGCGCTGGTCAGAATGACGCAAGTCTTTTCAGAATGACAAGGGTTACCGATATACATATCTACAAGACTTGATTTATCTCTTTGGTTGTGTTCGTTGCAAGTGCGACTGCAAGAGGACTTGGATTTAATTAACTTGGATTTTCTAATAATGGCTCGGAGTCTGGATATGTGCCCGGTGTATAGCAATAGGTTCACCACCTATTCTATAGTAGGACGAAAGCATAACTGTTGAAATGTGGGATTGTACGACACTCCTCTAGCTACCTCTTCGGGGATTACAGGCGTGATGTTAGGTTATACATACTTACAATTAATAACTATTTCTCTGTTTTTCTCTCGGAATAAAAAGATTTAAGGCACAACACACAACATCATACTCTTTCAGAATGAGATGAATTAAGGTAGCAATATACTCACATAACCAAAACTAAATTGATAAATTATATGTATGTAGTGAGTGATGAACGTAGAAGAAAGACGGCACGTTTGTAAGGGCAGATATAGTTGTATATATAGCGCTCTCTCGCTTCATAAAGGAATATGTGTGTAACATACACAGCACAAAGAAACACTTCCGTTGATAAAAGCATAGGTAATGCATACATAATTCTCATGGTATTGTCGGTTATAGAACGAAACGAATCGCCCACGGGACGTTAGCAGACAAGAGTGAGTGATGTACCGGCGGCGCCGTGCCAGCCGCGGCTCGCCACGGGCCTGTTGCCGCGCCTAAATAAATAACCCCCACTTAATGTTCCGCGCGCACGAACCGCGATACTGTAGCGCCGTTTTTACTGCGAACGATCCCTCATCCAGTCCTTGTCGCGGTACTGAGCCCCTGAGGCCCGTTGTTCAACTGCATGCGTATTCTAATAACAATGCCCGAATGTATGATTGACCCTGTTTTTAAAATTAGCTTGTTTTTATAGCAAACAATGTCTCTTTCAGTTTTTGGCGCGGTGCTGGAACCCTGTCGCGTATACATGACTTTTCTGAAAACAATACACTTTTATTTTCCGACCGTTTTATCCTTCTATTGTTGGAAAACGGATGTCCGTTCGGAATGAAAGGGTTAAGGTCATAGTCCGTCACGCTGATCAAGTGCTGGTTGGTAGACTTCGCATGCCTTTAGAGATATTATTTTTAATACTAAGATGTGCAGGTTTCCTTACGATTTTTTCCTTTACAGTTGCAGCAATGTGATATTGGACCTTAAAAGGCACGTATTTTTAAAGAGGTGCGCGCCAGGATTTAAACCCGGGCCTTCCGATTGAAAGGCTGAATATCCAACCAGTAGGCTATCATTGCTTTCTCCTCAATACTTGAGTATATGCTATGACTGGTACTAGGTACTTTTAAATTACACCAGTTATTTTAAAATACACTATAATATAATATTAGTATTATTTTGCTATCTACGGTTGCATTGATTCTATTTTTCGATGAATATGATAAACAATAGAATAACAACGTAATGAAACATGACGACTGTATCTCCCAGAAGAGGTAGGCAGAGGAGTGTCGTATACACCCACATTTTACCACATTCGCTATACAACCTATCATGAAATAGAGGGTGAGCCTATTTCCATACACCGGCCATAAATCGCGACACTAAGTCAATACTAGAAATTTCTACTTTCATTCCAATCGCATTATCAGTTTCATACGTTGTCACGTAACTAAGTACAGTAAACGTAAATGGGACGTGTTGTCGTACACGGAATATTCAATCCGGTGTCCCGATACGGAAACCGCATTCGGAATATTCGGTGTATCAATGGCTAATGTTTCACGATCACGAATCACGAAAACAGCTCCGTTTTTACAGCGAGACATCCCTCACTCGTTGTCGCGCTACTGAAGCAATGACGTGGAGGTTTTATGACGTCCTAAACGATCCTGATTGATTTATACGCGGCGTTAAAGTTATTATGTGTTTATTTAACGTTTTATATTAGTGACTACCTTTCGTAGCTTAACGGCCTTTGTGGCGGTGCGGGTGTGCGAAGTAGTGGGGAGGGAAGATATTGTATTGTTTCTTTATTACCCCACTATTGTCACCCCAGTAACTTTGCGGAAGGAACTGCATAAGTATTTTTTTTATTCTTTACTGTCACGCCACGTACTGCACCTGGTAGGCAGAGGGTATTGTATGCCAAGTATTTGTATTATTGTCTTGTATGCTCTGCATATCTTTTCCTACGTTTTATGCGTGACTATAATTTTAATTTTAACTAATAGTGTCATACGTGAGTCGTTTTATACAAAAGGGTAATACGTCAGTTTCATAGAAAAAATATAACAGTTTGGCCGGTTCTTAAAAATGGTTGACTTGTTGGTAGTTTGATTCAAATGAGGTTTAATTTTCATGACTTTGAATATGATACGTGTAGGTGAAAAAAAATATATACGAGTATGTAGTTTATGAGCTATCTCGTCACCAAAGCTTTGGCTGTACCTAGATTAAAATCAAATGACCGTGTCTTAAGGTACCCCAAGTTAAAAAATTATTCAAAATTCTCTGACTATATTTTACCATCAACGAAAATCAAATAGTTATTTGAATGATAAATATTTTAATGACATTCAATAACAATTCTACGATCACGATCCATCGAAGCTTCACTACACGAACGCTATGCGCACGTGGTCCGCAGAGAGCCACCCCTCAACAGTACAGCTTCAGCTTTAGTTAATTGATTTACTCTTGATATGCGTGTTCCCTGCAGTCTTAGGATTAAAGCCCTTTTATCCTCAGAGTATAAAGATTTATTGCGATTTTTGCCTGTCTGGTAATAGATTGCCAAGCAAGATACTCGTATATCAGGTATTGAAAGATTATTTATTTATTTACAAACCAACAGAAATGCGCAGAAATATTTATATTATATAACGTCACGCTTGTAATCCCCTAAGAGATAGGCAGAGGAGTGTATTCGGACTGTCATACATGTGGTAGAGTGTCATTTAAGATGCAATCACACTTCGCCGTCACTGACGACACTTACAGCGTTAATTAAGAGTACGATGACGAAGATGTTAATCAAGAGATTGTTTAAGCCGTTTTTGATATTCTTCTTGATTCTTATTCTATAATTGATATTCATATTATTCTATATTTTATATTCTTATTCTATAATTGATATTCTTATTATTCTATATTTTATATTCTTATTCTATATTTTATATTCTTATTCTATATTTGATATTCTTATTCTATATTTGATATTCTTATTTTATATTTGATATTCTTATTCTATATTTGATATTCTTATTCTATATTTGATATTCTTATTCCATATTTGATATTCTTCAGACTAGAACTTATTGTGTAAAATTGTAAGCATTGCATGAACGCTTAGCTACAATAAATCCAGACGCAAACGATACATACGAACGCTCTTGATTTAAATTTTAACCGATTAATAAAGGATTCATGGAAAAAAACAACAACGATATTTGAAGTTTCAAAATTTTCAAATGCTTCAAAAGTTAGCTAGGTTAAAAATTAAGTCACTAATTGGAAGAATAGTACACGCAGCCTACGATAAAATGGAATGTACTCAGGACGGACAGCGCTTGAACTAGTGGCAGACAGTATTACGGCACGCAGCTAGCGTTCCATGGATATTCCACACGGCCTTTAATATTACACTAGCGAAAAGCATAAGGCGTAACCTTTGGGGAGGCCTGTGTCCGGCAGTAGACTGTAAAACGCTGATTATAATTATGATGACTAGCAAAATAACACGTGTCACTCAGTACCAGGGCCCTTGCAACAGTTGTACAATTACCTATAAGTTGTTGGTTTTGAAACAGAGTTATATGAGTTCGAGATTTGTACAAGAATATAATATGGAATTTTTTTTATAGGTTTTCGTATACATTTACGCTGTAGTTTTTGATTCTTTATTTCATGACATAAAATGTATTTATTATCTGCTAACCGGCACTTGAACAGAATGGCAGTATGGGGTTATAACAAAAACATTCTGAGATTAGATACGTGTCCTACAGTGGAACAATATAAAAACTGATTATGATATTGTTTTAAGAAAAAATAAATTAGATTTCTTAATGTAATTTTGCTTTCCATTCTTGGCGCTAGATGAGATATCTTTTAGGGACAAACAGCGCCATTGTAAATCTCTCTTGTAAGATATTTTTCTGTTGTTATTTTATGTGTGTACAAAATTGTTCAATAAAAGTAAATAAAAATATAAAACTAAAAAAACGATAGAACAACGCAATTTATTTAACATCCGTTAAATCCTCTAGACAATTTAAACGTGTCACTGTAATTATAATTGCATCAGTGCACACCAATTACAATTACAGTCAATTACAATTTCACAATTTACACATTGTGCCAGTACGCAATTACGGTCAAATTATAATTACATAATGCGTCGCGACGCATCCACGTGAGGCGTACGCTCCGACGACATTCCCTAATAGCCGACTGCGATCCAATTTGACAGCTGTCAAACACACCCGCCCGTTGTCGCGACGATTGCGCCGCGTCCGACGACGTGCTAATGCCTGAACGCTAATTGACTGAATTAATATGCTGATGTAAGCTAAGGTGTTCGGCTTGTTGCCGTCTGCCTACTGTGATTCCGCTGTATCGTGAGCGTATTATATGTGCGTGCCACTGTAATGCGGATGTCGTGATCGTTAATGCGCTAAGATCAGAAACGGTGTAACGATTAATTTCGTGTAAAATTGGTATGTGAGGATTGAATCGCCATTGTTATGCGATCGTTAACACTCGAAGGTAGCCAATGGAAGAACTTTTGAGTTATCCTGAAATGGATTATGTAAGCATTGTTCTCGCCATCATCATCAGTGATCAACAGCTACGATGCTCCAAAATCATACCTGGATCAAATGTTTTTTACCATCTAATTAGTATAAGATTAAAATGTTGCTTTTGATATGCTTTTGATAATGCTCTAAGATTGTAAACAGAATATTTGTTCAATAAAATAAATGTGTGAGGCTTGAAGCAGTAAATGATATTTAAAGAGTAATGGTAATTATAATTGAAAGTTAAAGGTCTCGCCACAAATCACACCTTGTTATAACGGAGTAGAAAATAATCATGAGAAAACTATTCATGTTCCAGTTCTGTACAGGTTTTCAAACGCTTGTGAAGTCATCCAATCTTGTTTACGTTGCCTCATATTACCGTGTACCGTGTCGGACCCCACAGCACTAGCCACATCTTTTTGCCTAGCACCTCACAGTTTTCCACAATGTACTGTGAGGCGTGTTAAGTCTGCTTAACCTCACTTGGGCAGCGTGGCAGACCGTACCCTTAACCCTACTCATATTGTGAGGAGACGCATGTTTAACAATAGAAACATAAGAGGGCGATTAACTAATAAAACAGTATCGCTCAATCGCCTTCAACGTGCGAATTTATTTCATAATCGAATTGTCGTATCGTGGCACGGCGGGACCCTTAATAGTGTGTGAAGTGTGGCACCGCATAACATAGTTCCGCTAGTTTAGCGAAACTACCCCGAAACCGAGGGGCAACCGTAAATGAATCGGTAGTTTTACGCGGCTAGCCGGCGAGCGGCGGCGCGCGGGGCGGCTGGCTGCGGCCGCGTTATGGTTGACAAGGGCCTGTTACCGCGCCACCGCAGCGTACTAGATGTTTGCGTGCGGCGCCGCGCCAGCCGTCACGTTTTTCGCGTCTTCACTTCAACGTTTTTGAACTTACACGCACGTCGGTATCCGACACCGGCGTGTATGAAGTGAGTGATGAGTGTGGAAGCGTAGCGGGTCTTTAGGGCTAGAAACATTTGGCGGTCGATTATTTAATAATAATAATAAACCACACTTTATTTTATTGTTGGTTAACTCTTTAATTCCACGCTTCACCAAGCTCCATTCTACCAAGCGGTTCACAGTTGCTTACTTTAACATTTTTTCATCAAAATTATTAAATGTTGCACTCTCGTTCTTATGTTGCTGTTATTTGGTTGATCGTGTTGAGTGTATAATTACGCTTAGTTAAGTCATTATGTTTGTTTCAATATCGTTTATTGGCGTGTATTACTTGACATTATGATACAGTTCCGATTGTTTAGAAATCAATAACTTGTAACCTGTTCTTCGTCGACGACATGAATTTTTAATCATTCGATACAATTCCTTGAAATGTTTTCACGCAGAGGATAAGGTGGTGGATGAGCCAAAAGCTTGTATCAACAGAACTAAAGTATGTTAGTGTTTTGATACGAAATAATAAATGAGTGCGTAAAGCGTTGAAAAGCGAGCCATAAAACGGGGATACAAAAGTAATCAAAGCACTCGGACCGCGTCCCACGCGACCACAATATATTCGAATAAAGAATTCTTCAAAGGAAAAATTTTATTCAAATGGCTGTACGACCGCAAGCGGCGCCCCGCCTCCACGGAAGACGTTGCTTTTCCGACCTTTTCCATTGGTTGCCGGGCGAAGGCGGGCGGATCTTCCAAGTCTTCGAGACTAACTTTTCATTTGCACAACTCTGAAATATTGCTCAGGATTAAAACACGTAGCGGAACTTCTCCGTGTGGTTTCTCCAGACGTTTTTTGTTTGTTTGAGAGATACATATGTATGTGTTATATATACGGACTAAAGCGCGTCTTTCATTACTTGTAATGGATTCGGTCATTTATGAGCGGGATCTTATTCCGGGTTAATTTTTGTTGATAATATTTTGCGGAGTATGATTGCGCATTTACGTTTAGGGGTAGGTAGTATGGTAAGATTGTTAGATTATTCGATCTTCCTAAATGGTTTAAGATAATATAGAAAATTAAAATGCCGTTTTATCTTCTTGTATCACTTACAATTATTTCATTCAATTATCTCATTCTAATTTTGTTTGATTTCAGAAAATAACAATTGTCTTGCATTCTCTCTGTAAATTGGGACGGGAAAAGCTAAATTATTTTCCAGATTTCCCGCTTTTGCAAAGAGCACTAATCTAAGAGCAGGTGTCTTATATATATCAGCATTAATTGGTGTCAGTCCAATAAAAATAGTCGAAATTAATGAGAATATAGAATTAACGTACAAGAATATTTATCCTATATTCTATAGGATTTCTCTTAGCATAAAAGTATCTCACAGTTGTGCAAGTTTTATCGTCATTTATACCTTCGTACTGTCTTTCGACACCTTCCTTGTACCTTCGTAGGTCGAGTGGTCGTGAGCGGGACACCAATATAGATGTCCTGGGTTCAAACCCCGGAACGGGTGCTATTCGATTTTTCTAACTTAAATTTTGTAGTAGATATACCTAGTAGTGGCTCGGAGTCTGCATTAGTACCCGGTGAATGGCAATAGGCTCACCGCCTATTCCATAGCGAGACGTAAAGTTAACTGGTGATACGTGGGAGTATAGTAGGTACATTACTGTGTCTACCTCTTTGAGGATTACAGGCGTGATTTTACGTAAATCATCGTTTATTAATTTCATTTATTTTCCGTTTAAAAACCATGTTGTTAGACAAAATTTTATTCATATGTAACACCTTGGTATATTTCATGTAATATTCATATTTACACTTATGGGTGACCTGAATTATACTTTTGAAATTATACTGGCTCTACGTGGTAAGTACTGGCAGTACTGTGTGCGGTTATCAAAAAAAAACAATTTGCATGTGATTTTATCTAAACATTATAGTATAAAAATTTTCTAATAGAAATTAAAAACGTATTTGACAAAAAAAATTGTAGAGTTTAAGAGGTGAATCGTGGGACTGTATGACACTTCATGCCCACCAGCTCGGGGGAAATAGGCATGAAGATAAATAACAATAATGATAAAAAAACATATTTTATTTGTGTCTATAGATGTACTGTTAATACTTGTAGTTTTATAAGCAATTCTTGGATTATCAACAGCTAATATGCAAGCTAAGTGCAATGCAACAGCTAAGTGCAATGTGAACTTAAAACTACCAACAATAGCACTCAGCGTGTGAGTTTATAAAAACCTCGGCGTGCAGACTAAGATTGCCAATATGATTCCCGCGATAGTGCGGATTGGAATGCATCCAAATGTCTACATTACAAAGCGGTTGCCCTCAAAGTAGTCTCAGAATTTTTGTTTGCTCAGAGATTATTATTCGCACGAGTAACTATGTTATTTTAACTATGTAACATTCGAATGTCCTTTTTATACGCTTGAAAATGTATTTTGTTAACCTTATTTTGTCAGCTGTCAAAAACAATGGTATTTTCATCTTGCCGATCGTGTTGCCAACTAAGCGACGGTGCTGCCATTCGTTGAGTAAGAATATTGTGCTACTACCCGCATTAAAGGATGTTCAAATGCTATTTATATCTACATGAAGCATCGCATGTTCCGGGGGCTCATTCACGTCCACCTTGTCATATAGTTAACACTTTAGTGTTTCACATATGGGTGTCCAATTCACAACTCAGTACATCATGTCCAATTTGAGACACTGCTTTTTCTATCTAATGATGGGGCGGCAAAAGATATCGATGACAAGATGACGAAAGTAATTTACATTCTTTGTCAAATACAGTCGAACTCCGTTAAAAACAATAATTATAAACAATAATAATAAACCTTCATATATAACATCCCGCCTGTGCCTAATCTCCAAAGAGGTAAGCAGTGGAGTGTAGTACACTCCCACGTTCCACCAGTTGCGATTAAGTCCCACTATGGATTCGGTGGTGACTCTATTAGGCATACGAGTATACCGGACACTTATCTAGATTCCGAGTTACTACTAGAAAATGTAATTTAAAATAGCCAATAGTACATCACAAGGGATTTGAAGCCAGGACCTTTCTGATCGGCAGTCGCGCTTGCAACCAACACGACCAATGAGGCAGTAACCTTTATAAATCTATCAAAAATATTGAACACAGTTTAATAATCTAAAAACAGAGCGATAAAGGTCTTGTGCTAACCAAATCTGATACAGATACAAATCTCATTTTAATTCCCTAGCCCTACGTATAGTACACCAGAGTGCCGTGGTACATTATCTGTTCCATAATAAACAAACACCCTTTACATTCCCACAGGGCTCACCACCTGAGATAGACGAAGATAACACGCGCGAGGGGAAACCAGACTCGTGCGAGCGCACGGTTTCGTGGTTGTGTTTGAGATAAAGAGCGGTCTCCGGTGTAATCGTGGCATAGCACTTCTTATCCTGTACAGGCGATGAATAAGGAACGCCATTTTAAGTAATATCTATCATTACGTCTGTATGACTTTAATAGTAGCGAATTAAATCAATTTAAGTTCAGCTATTGTAAGGTATTATTGAAACTGAATAATTGTAAGGACAGACACACACAATCTTATGTAATGTATACATATATTATAAGCCTGCTGTACGCCATTGCTGGTCATAGGCATTCCCTGAGAGTTTATGCCCATAATCCCAACGCTGGGCATGCAGGTTAAGGATCGATGTAATATACATGTAGTATCAACGATGTACATTACTTACATATCTGAATTTCAATATTTTATTTAAGCTTAAATATTACTTTAAAAACAAAACACATATTATGTGCTATGTTCCGCACAAAGAACGGTCAGTAAGACAACTGTTGTTTAAGTGTCTATAAACACATGAGAGTATTGTAAAATATAATCATTGATTTTATTGTAGGGTATAGTGGCGGCGCTGATGGTGCGCGTGGTGGCATATAATTGGCATCACATATGAACATTGGAATGTGTCTTGTGATATATGTTTACTGCCTCGTTGGTTATGAGTTATGGTTACGAGCGCGACTGCCGGTCGCGAGGTTCTGAGTTCAAATCCCGTATCGGTTACTATTGAATTTTTCTAACTAGAGTTTCTAGTTAAGACTAGTAGCAGCCCGGAGTCTGGATTTGTGCCCGGGTGTATGTTAATAGGCTCAGCACCTGTTCCATTGTGGAACTGGAACGTAAACGTAACTGGTGAAACGTAGGAGTGCACTGCGCGCTTCTACCTACGTCTTCGAGGATAACAGGCGTGATGTTACGTTATTTTTTTTTTCATCAGTGCTCGGTTAGAAACCAAAGTAAGTAAAGCCTGTGCTATGGTAGCCAGATGGCTAATAAACCACATATACACATACCTATGAATATACAAACTTTTCATCATCACCATCAGCTTATATCGGTCCAATGCTGGATATAGGTCTTCCTTGAGGAGTAATGCCCGCAATCTCTATGCCAGGCATATGGATTGGGGATCGCAGAATAGAGCATTTCGTACCCCCTACGCTGCTACGAGTACCTACGAGTATTTTCTTTTTTTTTTTGTTTTTGTTTTATACAAAAACATATTAACATGCTGAGAAAGTTGTAAACAGTGGCAGTAGTATAAACCGTGTCGCCACTGTTTACGCCCACCTCGGAGGACAGAATAAAATATAATTTAAAATACAGTAAAAAACAAATTCTGGGTTTTACAGTAGTAAATATATGACTAAAACAAAACATTACGTTTGTGATTTTGTATTTGTGAGTGTGTGTGTGTGTGTTTGAGCGTGAGTGTGTATTGTGTGAATTTGTTATATGTATGTATTATATAAAGTGATCAGAAAGAAGTGATTCAGTCTCGTAATAATTTAATTTTTGTAGGTATATAAACATTTTTATTTACATTCCTTGTGACTAAGAGGGTACAAAAGTAGGAATTTATTTAATTTATGGTAGATAATGGAAGCAAGGTATACATATATATGTACAACATGTAAAACATTAAACGTAAACGACTTTGTAAAATATAAAGAAAGAAAAATATTAATAAAAAAAAATATAGTTTATCGCTTTAAAAAAGACAGTGTTCCATAGCCAATAATGAATATATATTACAATATACAATAATTGATAATAATGGGACATTTATTGGCGAAGGGACGTAACTCAGAGTAGCTAACGCGTGATGCACATTCGTGGCATCGCTGATATCACATGTTCCCTGCTCCCCGATGGACTCCATGGACGAAAATATAACGTGCATATTAATAAAACTCGAGAATATTACCCAAAAAATACTTATAACATTTAACAAACGAAAGTACTTCAGTACAGCCTTTTTAAACCCCCCATTTTCCATTTTATGTATTGGTTATTACCTACTTTAAGTACATAGGTATGTATAATCCAAAGATTAAATCGAAACCTGTTGTAGCATGAAAATAATAATTTTAATGTAGGTATTACACTTGGAACCTCGACACGATTTGAAAATTAATTTTTGTTACAAGATATCTTTAAATATTTTAAAGAAAAATTTAAACCCAAAAAATTAATATTATCAAAAGGCTAGGAACTTACGTTCAATTAGTCAAGGAATCGGAACTGGCGCGGGATGTGCGTGCACTTTGCAGCAGGCGCTCGGAGCGGCCGACGCAGGCGGGGGTTACACGGCGACTGATCAGGTGATCAGGTGATCAGTAAGCACTTGAGCAGCGGCGCGTGCGCTCGGTACAACTGTCGCCGGGAGCGGAATGAGCTACGTACGTTCCCGCCGCGCGCCGAGCCTGCGCGGCCGCGTGCGTGTAGCCTTCCACGAAGCTTCGCGTGAGATTCTCTCAATCCGCACAACGCATTTCGCTAAATTAGCGCGTTTGTTTTCTTTCTAATTACATAGGTAGTTATAGTAGTAAATATTACTGATGCTACACTTCTTTGTGACTGCTTCGTTGGTTGCGCGCGCTACTGACGACCGAGAGGCTCTGATTAAAAGCCCGGGTACTATTCGATTATTATGACAAAAAACACAAAAACGTAACATTACGCCTGTAATCACCAAAGAGTTAGGCAGAGGAGCATAGTACACTTCCACGTTTCTCCCGTGACGTTTATGTCCCATCCCACTATGTAATAGGACAGAAATCCAGACTCCCGGGTTATATTTTGAAGAATCCTTTTGTTACTTTCGCTTGCTAGTTTTTGTTTGAATTGAACCTTCTTTATACTCCTAGAAAATTTAAACTGGATGAAATGAAAACGTGACAATAAAAGTCACGACGAGTAGGGCGAAAAAGTAGTAAGAACTGTACAGAACGCGTCCCTTACGCGTTTGATTGAATTGGCATGTTGACAGTCTCCGAGAATCTCCGAAATATGATTACATATTATGTTATAAGATGATTACATATTATGTTTACAAAGCGTAAAAAACCTAGTTATTTTTAGATTATAAGCACGATCAATAATTTTTTTGAGTCCTCCGGGTGAACTGCTAGCCGAACACGCCTTCTTTTTATAGGTCGATAAACGTTCTGGAATGCTTTTCCAGAAACGCCGCGCTCCAAATTATTCTATTAGGTGTGGTTCAGCTACTCGACACCAGAGGGCGTTCATGTCCAAAGTTAAAGAAAGTACTAGAAAGTTAATTCCGTCGTTTCATGTACATGTACACGACTCGAAGTTTCTAGCCACGACTAGCATTCTATTCTAGTCTGTT
>DWDV01000192.1:0-19526 GCA_018245615.1 Mimoniades ocyalus | reverse complement strand
TGTAAGAATAGAGATATTTGGCACTCTGTGCTCTCTGCCTACCCCGCAAGGGACCTGGCGTGAAGATATGTATGTAAGTATCATTACGAACGTAATAAAATTATGATAATATGTAAATCATATGAGACTTCAAGATTTTTTAACTAACAAGCATGAAGTCACATCTTCCTGGTAGCGTTGTGGCCAGTACTAAGAAACCCTGCAAGCGCAGCTTGAAACGTTTTGTCGTTACAAAACATCCTGCCATTCTCATGACTCACAACTACAGACTTATCGATCGTCATCAATCGGCTTTTGATCAATGAATATTTACGCATTTACTTGAGCTGCCTTTACATAATCCCGTTATTTGAACTGATCAAACTGGATATCTTTCATCAAGCGAAGTGAATATCGAAAATAATGTTAATATAATATATGTACATATATTTATGTGCACAAGTCATAAATAGCTAATTATTATAAAACTCTCAATCGGATGAAATTTGCTTTCAACAGCAACAAAATGTTATAACAAATATTTCAAAATGAATTATTAATTTTAGATACATAGTTACACTTAGACATTTATTGTGAATCACATAAAACATGTATGAAAACCAGTTTTGTAATTTAAAATAATAGTTCAGATTAACTTGGAACCTTCAGATTTTAATAAATTACGTTTCAGATTTTATTACATTTATTTCAATTTCTTATTTTGCTTTTATTTTAGTTTTGTTTCGTATTACAAACATACGGGTATGATAGGTTATTTACTTACGATACACTCATTATGGACTAACATATTGTTAACTTGGTCTGAAATAAAGATTATTATTGTAATAAAATGTTGTTTAAACATTACATTATTTTGTTTCCGACCCCTCACACCCCTCCAAGGCCTATGTAATTTATTTGCTGTGCGGCTCAAAATACAAAATAGCTAATGTAATTCGCAATGACGCAAACCGAATATAAAGTGGCCGTATAAAAATATCACTTGACAGAGAAACAGCTTCGACGTTGCAGAAGATTCAACTCAACTCAAGCATGGCATTCAGACATTTTCAACGCTTTACATTTCAACGGATACAAAGCAGAGCAATTTACTTTTAATGACGGACCCTGTAGACCTTTTTTTCCAATATATTTCGCGAAATCCCAAGTTTTTATGGGAACTGAAATACAGGAGGGTTAACGGAGTTTTCATTGCTTTTAACATCATAATATTCATATTGCTCATTCGTGCAATTCCAAGTTGATAATCCAGGGTTCGTTTAATGAGCCGAGTATTATCCAACAGAATTAACTCCAGAGCTGGCGTTGTGTTACATGTTGCACGATTTTATAACTATATATTTTTTCATGTGGAAGATTAAAATTTGAAACTGTTAACCCGTAGAGCCAACTGGCACTCGTATATACTGTTGATATTGTAATTAATTCATCTTAGAGCAAGATATCTTGAAAACGTTTGTAATGTAACACATTTTCGAATAGGTTACAAACTCGAATGTTTTTTGGCCTTAGTTTTTAAGCTATTATTAATTTACATAGCTTTAATGGCAGCTTCAAATTATAAGCGAATCTTTTTTAATCGTAAATATATTTTAGTCATAAGCGTGGCAGAATAAACTTATAACACGAGCCTCAAATAAAAAGTACAATGCAATATATGTAGATGTTACGCCGCGATCTGTGTGACACTTTAATAATATTAGTCAGGAAAGCAAATTCCGCTAATCAGTATAAGTATTTGAGTACAATTGGATCATAGTATATTAAAAATATGCTTATATCTCTAACGGTATCTTTAAAATAAATCTGCGTGCTATTTTCGCAGTGGATATCATTTCTAAAGCTAATAGTTATATCTATTTGATGCGCACATCGCGTTTATATCTACATGTTAATTAAATTAGTGCCAGCGCCACAACAACGCCTTCTAAGTTTAAAATTCTTAAATTACAATTTAAGATAATGTATACAAAATTCTACGTTTCACTAAATCCCTTCGAGAGACAGCAACAAAATCTTGTTTATACAAACAAGTAGCATTCTATGTAGGAGCTTAAACAAGTTGTTACGTGTAATAATTACTATTCCTTCATTAAAATAATGTAACTTTGTGATAACAACAACGAGGAAAATATTTGAAAATACGAGCAGACAGTATTTTATCTCTCTTTTGTTTACAACAAAAGTACATTGAACCCTATAGTGCTTTATAATAAATTTCCAAAAGTAGTAAAGTAACATGAATACAGTCGTGAACTGCCGCTAAATGAGCGATCGATACTTGATTGGATGATGAATAAAGAAAACTAATTATCATTTCAAAGTAACAATTTTATCACACTTTTATTTACTTTTTCAGCGACCTTTACAATTTACCATCAGCGCTTGGCTCTAAGTGAAGGCTCTTTATTGGAACAGAACAACGAAACATTTCTATAATTTCTATAATATTTCTACATATCCGATGGAAAGCGCTCGTCTGTAAAGCGGCCCATATTGTGGGGATACAATAAATTAGTTACAACCTTTGAACAAATGAGTATCGTGGTCCCGCAAAAAAATTTTAATGCTAGTAGGTACTAGCAAATACTATTGAATACTTATTACTACCAAGTATTATTGTATTTATGTAACACGTAGTACTATTTATAACGATGTATGTCTATAGCTATCATATTAAGAATACCGTAATTCACAATTAACTTTCGTAGACGTTCAAATACGTTGTGGGTGTGTTGCTACATGCGTGTTTGACATCTCAGGGATAACAAGTACCAGATGTAGTAAGCAGTTGTTTTGTATCATTTAATCCACGACAACAGTCATATGCGATACGTTTGGCGATAGCATACCTTGGAATCCTCCGTAATGCTCGGCCGCGTATTCACCAGCTACTGTTATTGAACACAATAAATGTTAAATCACCTAACGTGTAAGTTATGTATTATTCGATCCTGGACTTTACGATGTGTACTATAAGAATAAGAATAATTTATTATTTAAAATAACATATTACAGTTAGTTACAAGGAACGTAGATCCGACACTAGGGTTTCCTGTATTGAGGTTAATTACACTCTTCTAATTGTTTCAGTGTTACATGTTATTCCATAAAGTGATTATATAAAGTTATGTAACGTTAACTACTTTAACTGGTACTGGTAGGTACTGTGGAGATTAAACATTACAGATGAAAGTATAACATAACATATACATATGCAATGTGAATGATTATACATGTGCCGCAGCACGATCTAGGGTCACTTTTACAGACCAACAAAGTCAGGTACTGATGAGAGAGTCAAAATTTTTGTAATACCAGTATGCGTCTATGTAGAGAGTGGGGAAAGTTGAATAAAAGAATTAGAAAAAAAAAGTTAAAAAAAAAGTTAAAAAAAATAAAAAAATTAGGTCTGTAAAAATAAAGATATTTGGTATCCGATGCTTTCTGCCCACCCCATAAGTGACCTTGCGGTCCGCTATGATAAACATAACTATTGCTTAGAACCCCATATCTTGAAGGTACTTGTTATCATTAGTTTCGCAATAACCAAAAATATATTTATGCGTGGTAACTGAAAAAGCTCGGGGGAACGAATGGGAGTTCTTCAAGTAAAGCTTGACAGTGTTAATTGAATGATATTACACATGGGCCACCCAAATATCGTATCTGTTCTAGCAATGTTAATGATTTTTTGACATCCCAGTAAAGTGAGATAAATAATAATATCCGATAGATTATATTATCTCACCAAACCTACGAATAATATGTGTATAGTTTACAAATGTTCAATCAGTAGCAAGGTATATTGTGAAAATTGTAATACGCATATTTTCCCTTGTCCGCGTGTAAATGGTTTCGTGGATCCATTTGCTAAAGTACATTAAATGATTAATTACTTTGCTTATTCAAGTTTAAATAATATCTTTCGATTTTTGAGACAGCAATTTGCGTCAATTATCGAAACACTATTCCATGTCTATGAATATCAGCGCAAACACATTGATTTAAATGAAAAACTAAACAACAGTCCAAGTCCTGGCAGCAAAAGCCAATCTTGTGAATGTAAGTGATAAAAACATAACAAGCATTTACAACTACACAATGTAGTTTGAATAACATGGACTATGATACTTCTAAAGGCTGAGATTTCAAATCTTCTATGTTATTTATTTTATTATTTTCCGTGTCGGGGCGAGTACGAACATATTCCCTGACCGCCTGCCGGGATACAGGGTGTAGTAAGAGGCGACTACACTCGGCGCTTGCAGATCGCGGTATGCGGTATGGCGCGGTCTTCCCAGGTACAGTTAAATGCCCTGGATGCCTACGGACAGCAGAGTAGGCGGTACGAGAATCTGTGCTCTGCGATCCCCAACCCGCATACCCAGCGTTGGGATTATGGGTATAACACCTCAGGAGAGGCCAATGTCCAGCAGTGGACTCCAACAGGCTAATAATGATGATGATGTCATTTAATATCGAATAATACGCCAACACCAACATTAAAACTGTCATATCTCTCGCAGGTATTCAATATAATTTGTAGATTTTTCGATTTAATTCTCCTTTTTGCCACTATGCTGCTTGTTTTCGTTTGTGTTTCTGCTTTGATTCGTTGTTTTTTTTAATCTATTTCCAGGGTCCAGTAAGTTTGTATAAATATTAACGTGACGTTATTTCCTGTTAACTGTGTTTTACTTGCGATATTCTGACGTACAATATTCTAATTCATCTCCCCATAAGAAAAAGTTAACACCTTCTCTTACTTGTTACAATGATCTCACTTTAGCAGGGATTTTGATGTTACGGACTAATTCCATAAAGGTGGTTTAAGTTAAAAGAATAGTTATTTACCAATTTAAAAAAAAATGTTTTAATGTTCGCCCATATTTGGTGAATGTAACTTTTCAATACCATTAAATAAAAGTGAAAGGTTAAACTCGAAAGGTAAAACATAAAATTCATTTCGTTTGATGATTTCATGATGCACCGGAAAAGCGACGACTTTTCTAAATATTTAGAAATGAAACGTGATATTCTACAATACATCTGCTGTGCGGGTTCGTATAAAAAATCTTTTTTTGTACATGTACATATGTGAGCCTTCAAATTTGAATCGTACCTACAATGAAACCGTACCGTACCGTACTACGTATTACGTATTGTACTGGAGGTCCGCAATTTGTAATCTGAAATTTCGGTTTAACGGTTGCGGTAAGTAGTAGGCCTCAGCATATCTTATACGTCAATTTAAATAATATATATGTACATATGTAAAACAAGCCACATAGATATACCTCAATTAGAGGGTTTACGGTTGTCGTCCAGCAAGTTAGCCTGGTTTTTTCACAACTTTCATCGCGGTTATTACGCGCAATTGACACTCTATATTAAAAACAGCACAACATTAAAGGTCAGATGTTCATTTAAATTTACTTTTGATTACTACAGAAGTTTATTATATGTATAAAGGATTGATTGCGTAGCTTTATGCAGTAAACGGTTTGTAAATGTTGGAGGCCTTGTAACCGCTCCGTTATTGATTGCCAGTGTCACAATAGAAGTTATAACTCGGGCGTACATTTCTTTAGCCGCGCCACCACATAAAATAGAACTATTGAGCGAGGAAATGCAACCCGCATTCTGGGCACCTTGCCACATGAACTAGAACTTTCGAGAAATTTTTAAAATGTTAATGGCAAAATTCGCCGATGATATTATTTTCTTCCCATTATCGTTATTTGAAAAGTCTAAAATGTTTGTTGAAATTTTCACGTGGTTTGTTTATTAATTTCGCTCTTTACCTACGCTTGTATTGCGGGTTTCCATGTAACCGCAGAAAAAAAGCGAATTAAGACTGGAATCTCGTGTATTTTAAGAGATCTCTCTTTAGTTGCCAGATGTTGTGAACAGATTGTTAAATGCTATCACAAATCTTTCGCTTTTTAGATAAAGAAATTTCTTTAACCGTTGTTTTAATCGCCTTTGTAATATTTTTTTCTACTCTTATCGTTCTACTGTTGGAACATGGGTCTCCTCTCTTGTCAGAATGAAAGGATTAAGGCCATACACAGTCCACCACGCTGGCCAAGTGCGGCTTGGCAGGTTTCACACACCTTAAAAAACTTTATTTCATGAACTGTCTGGTGTGCAGGTTTTCTCACGATATTTTCCTTCATCATTATAACAAGTGCCTCGTTGGTCGTGTTGGTTGCAAGTGCGACTGCCGAACGGGAGGCCCTGGGTTCGACCCGGGGAACACTACTAAATTTTCTAATTTAGATTTTCTAGTAGTGGCTCGGAGTCTGGCTTTGTGCCCGGTGTATGGCTATAGGCTCACCGCCTATTCCATGGTGAGGCGTACAACATAGCTGGAGAAACGTGGGAATGCACTACACTCTTACGTTAGAAATAAGGCAACTTATCTGGGTTACCAATATTCATTTGAATATTGATTGACCTTCCCGTTCCAAACGGTTTATTGCTACCAGTATAAACCATTTGCAGGGGTCCAAACCCTTTGCAATCTGACACCACAGCATAATTATTGCCTCGCATGTGTAATTGTATTGTTATAGATGATCCTTTATGGAAGATAATATTTATGTTGCCATAGTATAATCAACTTTCTGTATACATAAAGTTTAACAATACTGTGGATATACATTTGAAAGTTTACTTTAGCAAGAAGGTAGAGGCCACTGTCTGTTTAGCAACACTCCCATATCTCTACTGCAAGAGGTCAGCGATTTTAAAAGATTCCCAGTTGCGGGAAAGATGTTATTTAAAACGGCTTTTCGTTGTAATTTAACCAGATTTAATATGTACAGCGGCCAACATATATAATGGGAACATTGACATCGCTCTCGCACCTACAACGTCCCACATTATTTTTTACAAGTTCAACGCCTGTCCTAATGTATAAAAATCCTTGAAAATCTAGCTCTGAAAATCATTAAGGTGGAGTTACATTTTCCATAAAAACCCATTCCACGGATAGCAATGGCGTGCTTCAGTATAATTATTGCTACTGATATTTGCGGAAAGTAGTATTAGCATTATATGAGTACTCATAATACCTAGTACAAAGCTCTGTTATTGCCAACTTTTCAATCATAAATAATGAACAATCCTATCTTAGTTGGGATCAAAACTTCAATTTTAAAAAGTCCAATCACATTTCATTTTCAGCTGTTAATAATTAATTTCAACTAACAATATATAATGAGGTAACAAGCACTATATCCTCAAATATTGTATGAATACAACAAGACAAAATCGTAGAGATTAATTAGTTAGACAAAACAAAAGAGACAATGAAATGAGCGCCATATAAATAGAAGCTATTGTTAAAGAGAATGTAACACCTAACAAAGACTACCTCCATGTATCGATACTTCGAGTAGTTATCGAGAAACTGATGGAAATTAATAGGCAGCGCTGCTGTAGTCGTGATCGCCGAAGACAGGAACACAATGGATATTTAAGTACCTACACTCGCTAACGAGACATCCCAACACGTACAGGTTCTTTTATATGACGCATGTTGCACTAGTGAATGAAACAAGTGTTGGCGCTATGTCAATGTCGATAGTTTTGAATGCGCTAGTTATCTGTTATAAGGTTTATCATGCAGTGTTATCGAGCGGTTGCAAACGAAACAAACGAAAGTTCTCGAAAGCACGGCAGTGAGGACATATGAGACCACACCAACGTTTGTGTTGGTTTATTTTATTAATTTCCACTTATTTCGCTTGTCACAATCAAACTTACGTTAACTACTTATTCACCATTATTTAAGCTATTTTAATGGTACGTAAAATAAAAAAAATACATGATAATGAAAATAAATACTATTCATATCGTGCAAATTTGTTGGTGCAACATTTCGCATAGTTGTAACATCCATCTTGGCACCTTAGCGTCTTACCTACTATTCATACTCCACTGTTCAATCTATACATCGTTCTTACTCATAAAAAGTACTCTTATATAACGTAACTTCACGCCTGTAATCCCCGAAGAGGTAGGCAGAGGAATGCAGAACACTCCCACGTTTCACCGGTTACGGTTACTCTTATATAAATTTTTTATTGTTTAAGCTATCATTATTAATTTCGCTCCCACCGCGATTCTTGGTCAATTCGGAACTCGCCCACTACAGTGCCTTTTAAAGGCCAATGAATAATAATATAGTTCCTTATTATTTCAAAAATATTTAGGTACGTGTATTATCATATTTTCCTTATATACAACCGTAGGTAAATATGTGAAATGAGGTTCTGTAACATTATTATTACATGAGCATTATGAAATAAAAGCTCAAGATGCCGTCGACGAGCATGCAGGTCGATTTTAATACGTTCAAAGAAATCTTTGAAGCCCTTGAGTTGCAGCGAAGTCTTTAGGTATATTTAAATATATTCAAGACATTTCACCTTCAAACATTCTTCGCGTTATTTACTGTAACGACGGGCCCACGATGTTCTTCAAGATAGCATCTCCTTTCGTGAGTATCGCTTATTATGCAAAATGAAAATATGTAAATTGAAATGTTCAAAGATGTTTACATAAATAAAACTAAAATCACACTGATAGTTACAGACGTCCTAACAGATAAGATAACTCAAGTAACTACATTTCAAACCTTTCAGTAAACAAAATTGACCAAATTTAACTTCGCGCATTTTTCTGTGCATCTGTCTATTGACTCGGTTTAATTTTCAGTTTCTTTAAATATGCACATTTGTTTAAGGCATTCAAGATGTTAATAAAACTATGTAACAAAGTGAATGTGCGAAATATAATTAGGTACTATATAAGTCTAAACAGAAACCGATGCATTTTCTATTAGCTAATTAATCTGATAATGGGTATATGTTACGGATAAGGCGAGTGCTCTACTTCAAAGCTTGATTCAGTATATCTTTACAGGTTCAAAGAACAATGTGTCAATAGCGCAAAGATTTTCATCGTGATGTTACATTATGATCTCTTAAAATGAAGTTCAACCTAACAAAACAATACAAAGTAACAAAAAATATTACAATTCCTAGGTTAAATATTTTATGGTTAACGATGATAAGTTTAATTTGAATAAATGCGGAATTGCGAATGCAAAACTCTACGAGAATACATGTTTTCAAAATAATATGTGATCAAAAATGAAATAGTTATTGTACATGAACTTCATGAATTGTTAGTGATGGGAAAAATAGAAGTATAGTATGTAATAAACGACTATATGAAATAAATTACTAAATAAGAAAGAGGTCGAATTGTTTCTTCTTAACATTCTAATGACGGTGATATGACGTCTGGAGATTCCGCCAACGTCATGCAATTAAATAAAACAACAGCTAAATTTTAATTCAGTTTTATTTTTATAATTAATAGTGACAATGGTCCGTACGTATAACTAAATTAATGCTAAAAATGTATTATGACCAGACAACATCTTTGAATTCGAACAAGCGAGCTGCTGGGGCGTCTACAATATTAATCATTTTACATCAAGATATTTAAGAGTTGGACAATGAAAATGTGATATTTGTAAATCATATACAGTTATTTAAACAAATTCTGTATCCATGTCTGTTCGAAATAAAACTTTGATATCAACACTGAGTATTTTCTAAATCTTATAAAATTGTTTGTACCGTTCCTACTCTATAGCGCCGATGAGTATTACTACATAAAGCAATAAGTCTAATAAATATATTTATAAGCTTAATTGACTGGCTCTCGAATTATTTATCTCATAATTAAACTAAGCATAAACAGGTATCTACAATGTTTTTGCTTCTTTATGTACAAGCCTAACTTCCACTGAACTCAGTCTATAGTTAGTAATAATCTCATCGTAATTACTTAGTTTTAATTTTCATCTATACAATATTACATTCCTAATACTGTTACTATATTTTTGTTACGAAATTAACATTTATAATAGCAAATATGTGGCCTCGGATAAATCGAGAATGTGAATGAACTACGTAATTACGCACATATTAAATATTGGCTAGTTGAAAGTAAGAAAATAACTTCTACAGCTCTTCTAAATCTAATAGTTCTCTAAATTGACACAAATAAATGATATGTCAATTATACGACAGAGATTTAAAAAAATTGCTACGTGTTTAAAGCGCAAACTGCCCACTGACAATGCAAATTATGTTCCAAATGATTTATTAACAATTATTTCGCTATTCGAATATATACATAATCCACTTTATCTCTTGTCTATGTTGCTGAAAATTTTATTGTAGTGATAAATGTAACAAAAATACTTTTAATTGCCAATTCATAAAGTATCAAAAATGCAAAATTATTCAATACTCGTTGTTCTTACGAATACAATACTTATATCAATTTAAATTTTAACATGTTCATATTATAATACAGGACACAATTTCGACAACAGACTGATTTTTTTACGGTCTGATTCAGAGCTAATTCAGTGCATTGGCAAAAAAATACTTGGAGCAAACTTCAAACCGCTGGACTTAAATATTTAAATAAATATTTGTTTTATCAAAAAAATTAAAATACAGTAAAGAAAACGTTACGAAATTAAGTTGCGTTAAAAAAAATTACCCCTGAATAAAGTCTTCACATGTATATATGTAAGTCAAGTAACTAACATATTCAACTAAATACAATCAATTATATTAGCACGGTTGTTGTTAGTTGTTGTATTATACAGACTCACTGAAATTTTCACGTACGATGTAAACCCGTTTAACTGATTTCATCTCAGTAATAACATTAAGTCGGGCCACCCCGAAAAAACAAACGTGAGTCGAGCCGGCTTAATTCATAGTCATGTTAAGAAAAATTTGAAATGGGCTTAATATACGAGTAAAACATTTTTCGATGAGTTCAAATCAAACAGTTGATTTCTTAGTTTGACATTGTTGTTTAAATTTATAATCATCATCATTATCATCGTGAGCCTGTTTTAGCCCAATGCTGGACATAGGCCTCCGCTGAGGAGTTGTGCTCATATTCCCCACGGTAGGCATGCGGGTTAGGGGATCGTAGAACATAGCTTTTCGCACTGCTTACGCTACTGGCGGTAGTCGGCCAGGCATGCGGCTGTGCCTAGGCAGACCGCGTCATGACGCGATCCGCCAGTGCCGAGTTTAGTCGCCTTTTACTACACCATGTATCCCGACACGGAGTCGGGGTATATATTCTCACTCCGCCCCGACACGGAATCTCTTACCAATCACGGTATGCTTATATTAATGTTAGTTTTCACGTTATCTGCTGATTTAGTAAACTTCTTTTGTAAATGATAATAACAAAAGGTTGTGCCATCTGAAGTTCCCAGAGTATACTTTTTATTCGTAGCATATAAATATGTTTAACTGTAAGAGATGAATTTGATGATACTAGCTATTCATTGTGATACTCCGTTTTAATAAAATTATTTAGTGAAAAAGTCAGTCAATATAAAAAGATAAAAGCCAGCCGCAGTCAGGCTAGATGTCAAAATTGTATCAATGTACCTACAATAAAATTGTATTTTGCCTTAACATAAAATGCAACAATTGTTTATGTTATGATTATATACAAAATATCACGCACATGTAAGTTGAAGTTAACAAAGCTGAGCATGTATTGATTTCTTATTGCATAATAAAAAAAATTACATACTCGTAGCAGCAAAAAGTGTTACTTGTTAATTTTACATGTTGTTTCATGTTACAATTTATCAAAGATTTGTGTAAGGATATGTTGATATTGTATGTTATATGTATGTAAGGTTATGTTAAAGATGTATGTTGACTTTATTAAGTTATTATTTTTAAAATATATTTGAAATTGGATAACAAACTGGTAAATTTCTTTCCCAGTTTATTATAGAATACATTTCAATCAGGATCAATTTTATGTTACTTCATCAAACACTGTCGCATTAAACGGTTTCAACAAATACCACAGAATGGTAAATAAAAAACAACAACAGTACATTGAAGGTCGTAAGGGCTCGATACGAAAGCAATTTTCGCTTTGAAATAGCAAAAGTTAAGTACAACTATAAGCCCTACGAGTATTGTATTTAACATTAGACAGCGCTATTCAGCATTCGTGTGGAACAGTTTAGATACAAAATTACGCTTCTCACGCTTACATCGGCCGCTCTCAAACCCGTATTAATAGCGATGTACGTGTCTAAATCTTTTTAATACTCCTCGTAAGCCTTGAACATTATTTTTGGTATAATCACTAATGGTAACAAAAACTTACAATAAAACTGATCCATCGAGGCTCCCTTGTTGTAATCCTGTAATCTGAAATCTGAAAACATTTCCCTAATTAGCCTGTAGGTAGATACTTATTTTTTTTTTTTCAAAATTATCTCTTTTGTCCGTCTCATACTTCTTTTCGGGTTCGTAATAGAAAAATCCAAATTAAGACAAATTAAATTCCCTGAGTTAGCAATTTCCATGGAAAATATTTTAAACCACGCGCTTTCTCGATAAAAATAAGAATATTTTAATTTCGATCAAAACATTATAGAGAGTAACAATACCTACTATGTAACTATAAGCGAACAATAAAAGATATATTACTCGTTAATTTTACTTATAAAAGGTAAATAAATTTAAAATGTAGTTATTAATACATATAACTAAGTAAGATTCATGTAACATAAAAAAGTAACATTACACCTGTATCCCCGAAAAGGAAGACAGGTTTGTTACATTACCACATCTCATCAGTTACGTATACGTCTCACTATGGAATAGGTAGTGAGTATATTGCGATACACTGTACACGTCCGAGCCAAAACTAGAAAATCTAAGAAAAATCCGATAGAGCTCGACACGGGATTTGAACCTGGGACCTCGATCGGCAGTCGCGCTCGCAACCACTCGACAAACGAAACATAGAAAAATAAATAAAAGAAACAAAGCTTCATGTAAACTAGATTGAACCAAACAATATTGCAAAATATTGTAATACATTTCGCTATCAAAACAAAATGTATCAATCCACTCCTCGCCAACGTACGCGAACCCATTCACTGATCCTAACAATGAAAAAGACCTCGGGCATTGTAAAGCTTTCATTCCATGTCATGTATTGGTTTACATTTATACACAAATTCGACAAGCCGAAACATACCGACTAACAAGCTGACATAATGCTCACAAATTTTGTCAAACGATTTACATAGGAATCCTTGGGAACGAATGTTGATTCAATTGGGGTCAACTTGTTTCCGCCACATATAGGTACAAGCCGAAACCAAAATATTTACCCTTTATTGGGTTAATAAAAATTCGCCAACTTCGTTAAAGCGGTGTACTATTCAACGTTTCATGGGTAGGTATTAATATAGCGATGTGATTAAATATGTATCGACCTACGAATCCAATATAATTAGAGGGTAGGTCGCGATTCGCTGCTATCGGCGGGAGTTCATGTAGAAGGACCTCGATTAGGTCCGAATCTATTAGAACAATCTCTAAAATACATACGGCAGTCAAATAGCGATTTAGTCATCGTTAAATCCTTAGCAATATTGCAAAAATCGTATAATGACCAATCTTTTTATAAGATACCGTTCCTAAGTGACGAAATTTGATTACATATTGTATCGTGAATAGTTTAGAAAGAACATACCCTGAGTTCCATATGGAGTGATCTCCGATGAGCGGTCCGCCATTATATTTAGCCTTTGGACAACTGCAAAGAAATCTCCTTTAATTATCATCCCAACTCGGGAACTCATTATAAGTTCACATTAAAAACTTATTACTTACTTACCGTTTCTGTTATCCTTTGGCGGAGGCGGCATAGCTAAACAAAATAAGAAAATATTCTATTCAGAAAACTTATTATATATATCTATACATAATAAATATTATCTCGCTTAAATGTATTACACCAATAAATTATAATGATGAAATAATATGCAGGGGATACTTTGCAACTATAATTACATCGATATTTTTCTTTTTGCGAGAAACGAATAATAATTTGTTTCTTTTCTCGTAATTTCTTACATAGATCGAAACAAATATCGTCTATTACGTTAAAAAACAATACAAACACATGAATCTTCTTTTACTTGTCAATATGGCGTAGTGTGACTGAAATGTTGCAAACTAAATTAAGATATTTTCCTTAGTCGTATGATTTAAAAGACAAATGTAAAATCGCATCCACTGGTAACCGGATATTTTCCTTGCCGGCTATTTAATGAGGAACTGTTGTCCGTGGTATAGATATTATCATGAAATATTAATAATTAATCCCGTTGTCTATCACTAATTAGTTAGAATATAATTAACGCAATTGCAGTAATTAATTTCAACGAACTGTAGATAACATTACGTGCAGAACAAATTACCATTGCAAGTAGCTGATACTATAATAATTTATAATTTTAACCGTTTTCAAATATATATATTAACTATTTAAGATTTAAAATTGATTAAGAATGGTGCTTATTTGACATTTTAAAAAGGTAAAAAACGTAAATGCAAATTAGTTATTAATTTTATAGGATTCGAACTGTGCAATTTTGGTTACTTAACATTTTAAATATACAGAATAAGTCATACAGGAGTCACGACTGACAGTACATCTTCATTACAATATAATATATATTGATTAAGCTATGAATATTTGCAATTCAATTCACTTGTGTTGCAGCAAACAACACAAGATAAAGCCGAATAATACAAGCCATTGAAAGCAGAATCCCTGCCGGAGTCTAATTTTCTCGATTCGTATAACCTGGAATTATTCAAGACGAGTGAACAGGCATTTCCTAGGCAAGCGTGCTGCTCCCTGGGCTCATCTCGCTTTCCATCATTATAGATAAATAAATAAAATTGATTATACAGTGTTACTTACGGTATAATTTTATAGTTCCCTCAGTGTCTCCCAAGGAATTCTTCGACACACACTTGTAGGCTCCGTAGTCAGAGACTGTCACCCTTCGTATAGGCAGCCGTAGCACGGATCTGAATGATCCTGCAATCTTTAAAGGTTCTAGACCGCCACCTTCGAAGAGCAAGAAAATAAGATTGTTTATTGTTATCATAATACCATTCCAGCTGCCTCGTGAGGTAAGTAGAGAGATATAAGTGTCACTAATCTCTGCCCTTTCAAACCTGACGTCCTTCTTCTACGTTTGTCATTCCCTTCATATAAGCGTCGGATTCAGAGAATTCAGATATTATGTATTGATGGTTCTATAATTATTTACTGTATTTAGTTAAACAATTAATAGAACGTGATGGAATAATCAGATAATTTGAAACAAACAGTCACAGCAAATTCTATCAATACAATTACGTAAGTGTTATAAAATATGGTCAATGTACTATAAGTAATCCATTGAAGTAATTTTGAAACCAAAATTATAAAACAACTTACAGTCTGATGTTTCTGGAAAGTATGACACTTAATAAACATAACTTCACGTATGTAGTCCCCGAAGAGGTAAGCAGAGAAATGTAGTACATTCCCACGTTTCTCCAGTTTACATCCCACTATGGAATGGTGGTGAGCCAATTGCCATACACCGGGCACATTATACAGACTTTGAGCCGGTACTAGAAAATCTAAGGTAGAAAAATGTGATAGTGCCCCACCCGGGATTTGAACCCAGGACCTCCCGATCAGCTGTCGCGCTTGCAACCACCACGACCAACGAGGTAGTCACACGCAGAGGCTAGCATTAAACGTTATAAATAAACAAATAATATGAAGTATAATCAACCGTCGTTACAATATAACTACTACTCATAAAACGTAATGCATAAATATTCCATTTTCAAAGGTTCGATCCGTCGAGGTCAGCATGACAGTATCGATAGACATTCAATAATCCAATATTCACTGGGCCCGCATACGTGGAACATCGACTTGATGTGACACGATCAGTATCATCAATTTGTAATCTATACAACGCAATAGAGTAATGTAACACAGTACACGTTAAAATTATGTAAAATTGCCATCAACCCACGACAATATAAAACATTCTTTGGAAATAAATCTCCAAACATTTCTATACGCTTAAACTATATGTGAGTATTGTACTTTAGCATTACTTATCTGTTAGCTGTCATGCATTATGCAAGCTGCAAGAAAAAGCTATATATATATTTTTCCGCTTGCCTACATTATCGCACTACACTCCGCATCGTTCGTAAATTTTATAACAAACACTTTTAATATTTTGATATGCATATATTTTGTAGGTATGCAGAGGAATGTAGAACACTCCCAACTTTTCTTACTTGAAGATTTTCTTACTTGAATTTCATAATAGTAGTTCGGAATCTGGATATATGTACTCCATGTATGGCAATAAGTTCATTCCTACACTACGGGACATATATGAAATACTCGTAACAGGTACAATACAAAAATACTTTATTACACACCACAAAGAATAAAAACAATAAAAGAACTCAAAATATAACGGTAGTAACAATAAGCGGTCTTATCGCTAATAGAATCTCTTCCAGATAACCTAATGTTTAGAACCTGATTAAAATGACATTACAGGTAGTACACTGGGACATACAGGTGTGATGTTATTTTATATTACTGTCATCATGTCTAGGTAGGGGTTAGGAGAGCTTTTCGATCCTAATATCTATCTTTAAAGATATACCGATCTTCTTCTTCATTCATTCTCTTATACACGTTCATCAGACCTTATTGGTCAATTCGTGAATTTGGGTTTACTCGGCATCGTAATATTTTCCATACATGGGAATCATTTCTAAACCACATAGCCATGAGACTTCGATTACACGACTACTTTCTATAAAGTTTCAAGTTTCAAAGATTCTTGAAGTATTTCAAGATTAGCAGACCATGGCCTTTATAGTAGTATTTTAACCACAACCAGTGACCACTAATCAATATTTCCAAATTTGTAAGCAGCGCAATTAAGTACCCTAAAGCAGTGCTCATGAGCTATATGTGAACAAGACTGCAACGATTATTTGATGTTTATTGCACGCTTATAAAATGGCTTCACCGCTTATAGACCCCACAATTACCTATTCGTGTATTTAAGCTGGATAAATGAAAGCTTGAGGCATTAAGTATTGAAAGCAGCAGGAGATTTTGAAATTAAACGTAATACAGGCTATAAGGATATAATAGTAAAATGTGTAATTACTTACCAATAGGAACAATTTCACCGTTTTCGCGACTCCAGTAGCTGACCGGCTTCGGGTACGCGTCGGTCTCGCATTCTAGTATCAGCTCCGAGCCGAGCACCGCGCCCACCAGCTGGTTGCGGATGGTTATCACTGGTGGAACTGGATCGAAAATCAAAATGTATATAACTTGTACCAGCTGATCAAATGATGAACTTCCCAGCTCGACTCCCTTTCAGACTGGCGTTCAGATGACTAATTTACATGAATTATATCGAATTAATTATATCAAAGAATCATAACTATATTTGTAAAAATATACATGTGGCTGCCTCGTTGGCCGTGTTGGTTCAAGTGCGACTGCCGATCAGGAGGTCCTGTATTCAATTCCCGTGTCAGGCACTACTAAATTTTACTAATCTAGATTTTCTATTAGTAGCTCGGCGTCTGGATATGTGCCCGGTGTATGGCAATAGACTCACCACCTATTCCATAGTGGGACGTAAACGTAACTGATGAAACGTGGGAGTGTTCTATATTCCTCTGCCTACCTTATCGGGGATGACAGGCGTAATGTTACGTTTATACATTGTCATATCTGATCTCATCTGACATCATTACCTATCTGACCATTATAAAGTATAGGTACCAACTCTATATTTGCAACACAAATACTTATTTACACTCCCATTTTCACCAAAAATAACTGCAAAACAATATTGTCCGTTCATTTAATGTCTGTTGAATTTAATGTCCTGCATTTATATCTCATAAAAACTGACTTTGCCTTCAATTACGTGGGTAGACAAAGAGAGTATTTAGATGGGTACCAACAGGATAAGGTTATACATTATGTCTACTTGACCTTATTAAGCGATAAAACGGCGGCAATAAAGTCAGAAGGGTCTCTGGTCTGGCTATTAAGTTCAGGAACCTAAGTGTGAGATACTTAAGCGATACAGAGAACATTACCTACTGACTATGATAAGGAATTTAAATAGACGGTAACGATAATTTGATTGGCTAGTCCCATTGGGGATTGTGAGTGGTTCCAAAATACAAGATGAAAACTGGATTAAGTAGGTATGTACAATAATTCATTAGATAGTCAGCGAAAATTTAAATAGTAATTACTAACAGTGATACTAAAACAGTCAAATGATGTGTTAAGCTGCAACGAACAAGTTACTACGACTGACAGATACCTACTTATTTATTACCCACATGGCTAAAACGTGTACATTTGAGTAAATCAGTTTTATTCTTCTTCTTAATCGTGCACTCTTGTCAGAGTATCCGTGGTTGGTGTAATCTAAATCAGTTTTATAAATTTTCGTAAATATCAATAATAATCTTCGTATTAAGTCATCCGTATTCTTTTTCTAGTAATAAAAACTAGTAGATACCTACACATATATTAGTATTCACTAAATAATTGGAATATTAAGCAACATCTACAAAATTCGTCCTTTGTACCCTATTATTATTACCTTACCTTACCTTTGTACCTTACCTTTGTACCCTATATTATTGTACCCTAAACTCAGTCTTGAATCGATGTTAAGGTAGTATTTACACAACAATGTGAACGAGATGAAGCGTTTCCAGTATTATTTTTATTTTATTATTTTGCGGCACCCACTCATATGAAAAGAATAGACCTACAAATAAATGTGTCTAATATAATGTAATCCTTTATAGGCGGATAGTCACTTAATCTTGGATTTGTGGCAAAGTTATATGAGTAGGAAAGAGTGTATTATATGGCTTATTATTATTTTTATTATATTATGGATTCACACTACGCTCCCGGGAAAGTTTTGTTTAAATAAATGCACCCAAAAAACAACTAAATCCTGTGCGGTATTTTATTTGATCTTGTTAAAAGTTACAGTCACATTTTGATACCCGTTTAGCAATGAATAGTCAACGCGCCATTCGTTGCAGAGCACTACTGAATGGGCCACAACGAATGTCGAAACTCGTTCTAAGCCATTATTCGTCATGAGCATAAGCCGTATCTACATTACTCTGCCTGCGCCTTGTACAGCGTGAACAAAGTCGCGACAGCTGGCTTCAGTCGCATTAAATGAACACTATAAAGTTTAGTTGGGTACGTACACAATGCACTCGCGCGGGCATTAGCTAAGTAACTCGTACTGTTACATTCACGGATAATGGTAAACAGTGTGCTTAGCTCGGCTTTGCTACTCGTAACGTGTTAGGAAACTAATCCACAAGTGATGTAGAATATTCTTGCTAAAATTTTCGAGCAAAATGTGTATGTACATACCTACATATACATTCGATGAAAAATTCTTGGTCGTGTTGGTTACAAGTGCGATTGCCGAACGGGAGGTCCTGGGTTCAATTCCC
>DWDV01000191.1:0-19532 GCA_018245615.1 Mimoniades ocyalus | reverse complement strand
CTGGATATGTGCCCGATGCATGGCAATAGGCTCACCACCTATTCCATAGTGCGACGTAAACGTAACCGGTGAAACGTAGGAGTGTTCCGCATTCCTCTGCCTACCTCTTCGGGGATTACAGGCGTGAAGTTACGTATCAGATACTTATCAAATGTTTATCTGTGTTATAAACAGCCATCGTATATTAAATAAATAAAGCTAGGCTCGGTACTACAAAAACTAACATTAAACTTACAGTTACATTTCTAAAACGGTCGATAAAAGAAAATTATTCTAATTAAAAGTTCTTCATACATCGCAATTTCTTTCTTTTTACTGCGCGCAATAAAATGCAATTGCCAAGTTTCCCAATAAAACGGGCAATAACATAAAACTATTGTTGTTATTCGTTTTCTATAAACATGACAGTAAAAATGGAAATCTGCGTCTCATGATATGTATATTTATAGTGCGTAACTGAGCACCTGGCAACGTTGATAATAATTAGAATATTGTAGTCAACGCGGTGTTTCGATACATTGCAGTATTTGTTGCAGTTAAAAAACTATCGGAGCGTACTTAGCGTTCTATGTATAATGAAAACAACGCAAAGTAGTTAGCGTTGTACCACTATATGCGTGCGAATAATTACGTTACGTTTCTAGATCGGAGAATGCACTATCTGTGCCCATCTGGACACAATACAACGCCATAAAACCACTCAAATGGGAAAATAACAGGTTCTGTACAACGCCATGGAAAATGCTACACAGACTGCCTGTAATTTTTCCTACGGCTAGAAATCTCATTCACGCACGCAATTACAGCTTAATTGCGTATTTTTCACAAAGAAATATATTCAATTATAGCTAAAATATTATTATATTGTGTACAATAGTAAGATGTCTTCTGAATATGTTTTTATGTTAATTATCATTATTGCCAATGAACACAATGACTATTACTGAACGAATATTTGGTATTAAAATATAGTCCTGCAAAGAACTAATTAAAGTTTAATAATAGGTTTATATGGTATATTTTATATGGTAGGTATCGATAGCTAAGTTAGTTATAATTATTGCTGAAAGTTTCATCTTGCGAATGAAAAGAAAACTACGATACAGCTAATATGGCATTCGTAATTAATGTTATATAACAAATATGCCCTTGACTGTTTAGTGTCAAACAAAAATACCCGAAAATATAAAGTTCGCACGACCGGACATTAATTCAATGAACATTCTAAAATGTTTTGCAATCAACTTCTGTCGTTGTGTACAACATAGTTGTGGACGAAGATAGCTTCGTGAGAAACCGCCATTTGTTTAGTGCTGAGACCTAGTTTAAATTTCTTCTTTCCACTTAAGGAATTCTACCTATTAAATAACTAACAGAGCCGACGCCTCGAAACGGAAGAGCCAGATATCGTGACAGCAAACTTGGCACAAATTTAATTGTCACAAAACGATGCGAACAAAATACAATAAATAACTTTATATAAAATGGAATTGTTTGGTTATTTTGTTCGCTCGATTGCGACTTGAACTTGGCAGCTATCCATAAATTCCCACTGCTGGACATGATTCTCTGGTTAGTGCAGTCAAAGATATATGTATGTATGTATAAACATACGCATGACTAGAAGCCCTCCGACCGCTTCACAAAAGATTTATCTTCTATTGATTTATCTTCTATTCTACAAATGGCCAGTATTGATGTAAAAGCTTTGTATTTGATTCTAAACGTAATTTATACACACTGTTGTTATAACCTGATTTATAAATGCATCAAAACATTGATGCTTATTATCCCACTATCTACTTGAAGCTACCCAAATTTCGAGGACTTAAGTAAACCGTAAAATGATTATTTCGATTCGAGTAACAAACGAATCCGCGGCCACGAATCAGTGTTAATCGAAGAGATAGAGAAATGCAGCAAACGGAGCTTAGTTGTAAATCAATAGATAAACATCTGATAAATTAGACAGGCGTACTGGTGCACGACAAAACTTGAGAATAAGCAACCAATTACCCGACAAAAAATGCTATACACCTATTATCCAACAAAAACGTACGGTAAATGGCTCTATTGAAACTGATCGCGCTATTATGTGGGTCTTTTATTTTTATTCGCCATCTAATGGCCTACGGGCTGTCGATGTTTGACTAAATAATGTTTGCAATGTATGCCTCCAAGGTTCCTTGGACACTTACGTTAACTATGTACAGTTTTCTGGACACCTACATCATAGGCGTTAGGTAGTAATGAATTACTTGACTACTCCCTTCTTGTAGTATTGAAACACTGCTAATGAAATCATAATACATTTATTTATCACACTTTAAAAAAGTTTCGTATCAGTCCTTTAAAAAATTAAACATATACCTGCACTCATAAAAGTATGTATTCACATCAGATGGCCGTGTGTAGAGATGTCCCAAGATATTATTATTATTATTATACGAATGAAAGCTTGCTTTTTTAAAATTAAACTATTGTTGTTTTAAGGTGATTTGATCGCTGTTTTTGTTCACTTCATCTGTATTATCATCTGATAAAAGGTAAATCTGTAACCCCGTAATAGCCTGAAATTAATAATTCGATAGAAATTATTACAATTATAATTAAATAACCCGAATTCAATGTGAAGTCTGCCATCTCGCTCTTGGCACAGCAGACTATAGCATTAACACTTTTATTCCGTAGAGACCGATCTTCAATAGAAGAATGATAGAAACGACGATAACGGTGATGTTGATGATGATAATGATAGTGGTGATGATAAAGATGATAAAGATGACAATTATAATGATAATTATAATGATAATGATGAAATTGTTATCATTATTACGTAATTTAAAAACCACGCGCATACTGTATCCTGATTATTTCATGCTGATGCCTTCCTAACACACTGTGACATACCTATATTATGTATGCATTCTCAACTATTTTCGTATTTTGTAAATGACACACGACCTCGCGTGTCGCGAATCACGTTTTTACACATGGCGCTGGATCTGTTGTAGGAGTACCGTAGCATCTGACAAAACACAATGTGCCCAGTTTACTTGATGACCTAATAAATAAATATCTGTCAAATTTTACATTAGTAACTACTCTTTAATAGGCTTTCAATAGGCTCACCCATTAAAACATGGGATTTTCAACATCACTACTACGCTAGCACTACGCTTCCCCGCCTATCACTTCAGGGATGTTATGTAGTACCCATCAGAAAGAGAGCAGTAATTGTTGGCTGCTTAATTTTCATGTCGAATCGCATCGTCAGGTAATTGCCACGTTTACATGATTAAATCGCGTCGTAAAAACTAAATATCGCACCAAGTGTGATCACGCATTAAAATCCATGATGTGTCTACAACAAAAATACTTGATACACACATCGATTCATTACAAGTGACACAAGAAAAGCTGTTGCTGAGACATTTTAGTGTGTTAGTTGGGAACGCAACACTTACGTGTGTGTGTACGTGCGTGTGTGTACGTGTGTTTGTGTGTAATGTTCATTCACACTCGTTATCTCATGGTAATTATCGGTATCGATGAATACTTAATAGCAACGTGTTTTGTAGCCGCTGTCTATTTATGTTTGTGTACATTTAGTCAATATCACACTTATTGTTTCTCTACCACTGCGTATAAAGCACACCGATATTTTTAGTTATGGATAAATCGCGTAGAAAAATCTGATAGAAAAAATGAAAATGTGGTAAAATGGGTAGAAGTGTACAAGTATATTGTGTAAGAGGAAAAGTAATTAAAAGTTACGACAAGCAACACATCACATGCTCCAGTCATACAAAATTAATTTTTATCCTGACCTTACTTATTAATATTTAGTAACCTTAATAGTTACTTATTAATATTTAGTAACCTACATATTTAGTTTTGAACTTCAAGCCCTGTAAACGACCGCCTAATTTAACCTTCACTATAAATTCATAAGAGATCCTGCTGAGTTAATTCTTATTGCTTTTGCATGATCATTGTTGTTGGCACTAATAACTGTTTTTTTTATTAATGGAAGTTGGCAAGCTTATGAGATCAGTCGGAGTCGAGAGTAGGAGAGTGACCAATCCGAGGAATGAATGACAACGCTTTGATGGATTACCTATAAAGGGCTGTCATGCTGAGGCTATAATGAACATAGGTAATTCTAATAATAATCTTTAATTAGGCTGATATGGGCTTAGTGTAGCGAAAAAGCGATTCAAATAAACACCGATTTTTGTTATTATAGATCGTTTTGCTTTTAAATATACATCTCTATATCATCCCAGTGTAGAAGACTCCGAACGTCAGAGAGCTGGAGGGAATAGTCCATAGCATCATAGTAGACTCCCACGGATAACATCAATTAATAATAATATAAAACAATGTGCCATTTTCAATGCGACCACACAGTATTGCAGATATTAGTTAGCAGCTCCCTAAAAAATATTCGAATGAAGAAAACGTTCTCGGTATTTAGCGAGGCGGTCTCATTCGAAACGTGTCGACATTCGTAATTAGAGCGCGTCGCTCGGAGAGGGGCGAAATGTGGCGTGGCGGCGAACAGCCCCGTGGCACTCACCCGCGACCTCCACCGGCGGCCGCCACACACCGCTACCGAGAATCTTACGTTCGTACCACACTGCAATTGTTCCTTCTACAACACATGTATGTATATAGACAGAAAATTGGCCAACTGGCCAACATTTTTATAACCATAGGTTTATAAATGTTTTGAACAAATTGTTCAGATTCTCGCGGGACGTCTCCGGAATCGGTGTAAGTAAATAGTGATTAGAAGAAGCACGATAGGTCTGTAGTAAGGATTGCGATTTGTAATATTTGGCATTCGGTCCTCTCTGTCTACCCCGTAAGGGACCTAACGTCAGGATATAATAATGTAAAAAAAACGTAACATCACGCCGCGCATACCAAGAGGTAGACATTGGAATGTACTAGTAGAACACTCCCACGTCTCACCAGTTACGTTTACGTCCCACTATGGATTAGGTTGTGAGCCTATTACCATTTACCGGGCACATATCCAGACTCTGAGCTACTACTAGAAAATCTAAATTAGAAAATTTTAGTAGTGCCCGACCCTGGAATCGAACCCAGGACCTCCCGTTCGGCAGTCGCACTTGCAACCAACACGACCAACGAGGCAGTCATATAACGAATATTTATCACATATTGATAACCATATACTAATGTAGTACTTTAATTACTTTCTTCGTAGTGTTATTTTAGAAGAATGATGATTGATTAGGCACTGCTTCCGTGAGAATCAATCAAGTGAAAGAAAAGATCGCTGCCATAACTTTGACACCGGCTCAGGTAAAATATAGGTTTGAAATTTTGTAACCCTATGGCGATAAAAATACGCCTTTGCTGGGTGAATGCAAGGCGGTTTCTCAGTGATGTTGGTGAATTAGTTCCGCGTTGTTAGCGAGGCGCAATCGAGCGCGCCGGCGCCTGCGCCCACGCAGCTTCGAACCAGAAGGGTTTGGAGGAACACTGTAAGGGATACGGCTAACATATTTGTCTTTTTTGTCCTTAAAAAATGTGACTTAATTGTCTCATCGACTCTGATGAATGGGATACATCTGTGAAAATTGAAACATTAAATCGGAAGCAGTTGTATTATTATATGTATTTATACTATGAAAACTGATGTCAAAACTAACCCAGTCTAAAACGAAAGTATAGTAATTTTGATTAAAACTGTTTTCGTTGCATTAAGTAAGCTTTAATTTAAATTCGATAAGAAATATCATTAACTCATAATCAGATTTAAAAGTACAAAAATCTCCAACGCTCTATTTATATTGGCTGTGGATATATATCTTATTATTTATCTTTATTAGAAATCATCGTAGAATAATAATACAAATGAAATTCTAAGAAGGAACATTCTATCGTGTAAGTATAATTTTAATTTAAAACGCTTTCAATTAAGGATGTGCGCGTTGTCGATGAAACAGTGTCCCGAGTCGAGGCGAGTCGACTGTTTGATGAGCGCGCGTGATTAAAATAAATACTTGGGGCAGTAGTCGACAGCTGCTACTCGGGGGGATAATTGAAAACGCGATTTATACACCCGCCAAATTTATCGACAACTCGATTTATAGTGCGAACGATGCCTTACGCACTTATTAGCCAACGCTGCATTATTCTTTTTCAGTTTAAAAATAATTATTGCCAAAGAACGTACTATTGTATTGTGTCTATTGGTTTAAACGTTTCAAGTGTTCACAATAATATCTTCGTTTATTACTGTCGCCATTAAACGTCAACAAATTTACATATCAATAATTAGTAACTTCACGCCTGTAATCCCCGAAGAGGTAGGCAGAGTAATGTAGCACTAATTAATTTTAATCGTCAATAATTAGTTTCTACAATTACTTAGGTATAAAATATTACAATGTTCTATTTTTATTTAGAACTATAAGATATCACTTAATTTTTCATATTTCAAATGCACGCAATACAAGACAGACAAACTTTTAATAGGTATGTCAAATAGACGACTCAACAGAAAAATAAGTTTCATTGTTATTCTTATAAACCGATTGTGATCTTAATAAAATGATTATAATAGTATATCCGTGATGTACCTAATTGTAAATTGAACAATCGCTCAAACATTTATCTTAAATCTGATTTACTTGTTATTAAATTGTGAAATAAGACAACTTAAATGAGTCAAGACAACGTTCGCCGCGTTGAATTTGATACAAATGCGACAATACCCATTTAAACCATAATTCTTGTTTCGTAATTATTGTCACTTTTATAGTAAAATTTTGAAATGTTACGTAGTTCTCACTGTAATATAATGTAATAATGTTAAATTGCTGCGGAAATAGCCATTAATGAATCACTCAAATTATTGGACTAGATGGTTACATAGCTTAGATATACCTTTTGAATGCCGTTTATAGCTGCAAGTGGAATAATTTATCAAAGAGCTAAATAGATTACATTAAAATGGATTAATATTAAAATATTCGTATACACTGATATCGACGTTTCTGTTCAGTCCACCAATAAAATTAATTCTCATTAGCTTTCAAAGTTCTGTAGGTGAGATAATATCTTGCAGTGACTAATTACTTTTCGATATATGTATGACACTTCATAAATAGCAGTAAAGCGAAGTTGGATGTTATCACCGCATAATGAACTTAGTGCCTACTAAAAAAGGAAATATTCAAACACTGTAATGAAGATGGCGTGTGAGTTTCTCATCTCTATGCTCACATCTCAAAAACAATTATGGAAAGCAATAAATTTAAATGTTTCGCGCCTGTGGCATCGAACCCGGTCCAATTAGAATGTGGCCGCGTCTGCAGTAAATCTCGCATGGCTACCATGCTACACTAATTCATACGCCGCTGCCAACGAGCGCCCGTAACTGTCGACATCGACACAAACTTTAACAACTGCTCGATCATCGATAAACTATGCCTCCCAACACTACGATAAAGAGAACATTATGTTTTTTTTTTTTCATTGTGTACTTCAAACGATACGAACGAAAGGCTTACCAATCAAGTTTTTACCAATATCTAGACCCAATTCACGACATCTCTGGCTGTGAAGAAACTGTTATCGCAGATCAAATAATTTAAAAAGAGATCGTCGCGTCAATTTCTGCAATCTTATTGGACTTCCTGTTAGATGTTTTTTTTTTGCTTTGGCTATCATAGACATGAACTTTTGTACTAACCATTATCTGTGACAGACCACACGCAGTGCATAGTGACCACAGCGTTGTATCTTTGTAACTAAAATCTTATATCCACTTGATAAACCGAATTTTATACAACTTTTGAAAATACGTTTGCTATAGGAATACATTTAGTCTAGCAATATAAATAGGAATAGGAATCGCTATAGGAATATATTATATATAGGTATGCTATATTCTGTCTATGAATTCCATTATACATACTCATTTGTCAATTAATCCACGAATCAAGCTATAAACGTAGCTGTTACATCAATGTGACAAAAGTTACAATTGACAAATTGCGCCTGTGAACAGACAGCTGGCGTTAACACGAGTACCCACAGGTGTAATTCTATTTATTCGAAGCAACTCAGTTCACACCGCGTTCACGAAAATGGAACATAACTTTTTTAAAGTAGTATTTGTTAATGTAATAATGTACTATTATATAATAATAATAATGATTACGTCTCTCTCGTCGGCATTCGTAAATGAAAGCGGTCCCTCGGCGCGTGCGCTCCGCACGCCGCACCTGCCACTAAGACCCCCGGTAATTATTCTACCACTTATTATTCGATTATAAGACTTTTTTGGTGCTTTCAATCAAATTACACCTTGGCCTGACCACTTCGAACAAGTGAGATGTCATAAAGTTTTTTTTTTATGTCGTCCCCATTATTACTTCCAACCGCTCGTGGTAACGGCGTAAAACGGAAATTTATCGAATTCGTTGCTTTCAATATTTAAAATTGTTTCCTTGTCTCTTACTCGATCTATTATACATTTTTAATAAACCATAATTTACGACAATCCTCATAATTTAAAATACCAAAAGCGAACAGGACTTTTTCCACGTAGGTGAGTTGACAATATTGATTTTGATATTCGATTAATAACATGAATAAATGTTTATACAATGAAAATACTTTCATTTCATACATTAAACTTAATTTCCAGGTGTGCAAATAAATCTCAATAGAGCGGCGACCCGGTACAGTGGCCGCGTGTAAAATAGAATTGCGAAGTACTACGCCGACTCCAGTCTGTCGTCAAGATCACCTACATGATAGCGGTACGACTCCATTCTAAATTCGTGCTCATGAAAACGAGCAGTTTTGCAGCCGAGCGCATCGATGCCGTGATAGCCGGACATAAATAAATAATTAAAGAAGAACCCGGGGGGAGACTGGACGGCAGGGGAGGGGGGTTTCGGATAGTTCAAGAGATACTATCGAAAGCAACCGCGCTTTGTGTCAAACGTCAGATGTTTATCTGTAAGATGTTTACAGATGTACCGGAGGGGTAACGGCCCAAACCTCTCGTGGACGCAATCGACCGCACCGCACTAATGTGGTTGATATACAGCGGGTTAATTATATTATTATCTGTGTTCCTACCGACGACGTCTTGGACAGAGCCACGCGAGCTATTGGTATGCGTTATTTCGACCAAATTGCTTGAGCTTAGGTTACTACAATTCTCTCATTAATTAAATTGAATTAAATCATGCTGTCTCACTTGTTATGTATTAGTTTTATTGTGTTGTAAATTGGTTATGACGTTACTGGGTAGTTTTTGTTATGTCGTAAGTAAGGATTAAGACAAAATAAAATAGTTATTTAAATTAAATATAGATGCTAATTGTTTTACTAAAAACTACTTCATCATCATCATCATCGTCATCATCAACCTTGTTATCGTCTCCTCTCAGAACGAGAAGGTTAAATCCAAACAATTTTTATTAAAAAAATTCTTTATTAAAAAAAAACTTATTTTATAAATATGTATGTATATTGGATCAGATTTTCAAAACAGATGTAAGATATTTCTGGGAGTTCCCGTATGATTAAATTGATAATCAAAGCAGATAAATTAAGATACCTACAATCTGTGTGTATATCTATTCAACGAAACAAGATTACTTCTAACAGTGGGAGATCAAGTTAGATGGCGCTGATAGCGTGGCGGAGTGCCAGATAGGAGGTGATCTGTGCCTCTGATCTTCGTAAGTATGTTTAAATATATACAGAGAAATACGAATTGACTTATTCATTTTATACGTGTTAAATAATTAAACTGCACAATAAAAACTCGTTATGTAGGAATATTACTTTTAATGGTATTAAATGCGTATGTAAATTATCTTGATAAAACGAATGTCACATTCAAATTGGTAATTGGAATTAGTTTATGTGATTGCTTATGTGTAAAGTACTATCATGTTTTTCTAATATTATAAAATATTTATAAACAGTTTATATATCAATCCGTACCATAAAATTTTAGGTTACTTGTCTCGTTGATTTATATAAAAATTTATCGAACAATGATATACAAAACAAACATTTGGCGAAGTTTTCGGTATTATTTCAAAAATGGACGTAAAAGCGATGGTTGTAACAACACATTCGTACAATAGCCGCCAACAATGTATATTTTTAATCATTTACCAACCTAAGCGCAATAATTGTTAGTACAAGGACATTCGCTTATCGCGCCAACCATCGTCGGTGACGTGCAGCTGCCATTTTTGTTTCTTTTTTTAAACTCCCCAATGAACGGTATACATTATACGTATGGTTAGTGTTGGCAGTGTTAGCACCCATGTTCCTATTTTAATTTCGAATGTAATTCTCTTTTTCCCCGACTCTGATTTTAAACTATAATTGCCGATTAAATTATTATATATCATGTGTTTTGTAGTACAGTAACCGCCATCTAGATAAGATAAAATAACTATACTATCTATATAATTACCTGTAACATCAGCAATTTCTTTTTATTTTTTAATTATACAAAACCTAATAGTTTGTGAATCACACCATATATTTTCCCAAATTTATTACACGGAGACAATAAATCAGCTGAGAATCGCCCACTAAACAGAATGGGAACCTCATGAATAAAAACATGCTATTTAGCGCTACACTCACCATGTCTTCAGGTTTACCAAAACGTTTCGAATTCAAACATCTACAAACAAATTGGTATCTTCAGCAAATGTGGCAAGCATTAAATTTGGTTTGACCTTTATTGGACATACGACGGTTTGATTTTAGGGCCAGTTCTACGCAAACGCATTTCCGGCCGAACGCTGCCGGGAAAAAGCTATTTAAAACAAAAAAGAAAAAAATGGTAACGCGCAGCACGCCGCGCTCGGACACTTCCGGTGGGCGCCATTTTTTCTGTATTGCCAACAGATAAAATCTTTCCGGCCTACTGCGCGAACGCCCATTTTTATTTCTTTTTTATTTTAACGATCACATTTTGGCAGAATTAGACTACATATTTAAATTGACAACGTTGACTTAATTCAATAGTTGGGGAGAGAGAAAGAAAAAAAATATATAAATATAAATATTGATAGAAACTAAGATATTATGAACCTTATTAACAAAGCCTTATATCACCTGAATAATTTACACAGAGATTTTATACATTAAAATAATACTTTGTACGTAACTACTGCGGTTCCCTTAACTTCAAATTAAACAATACGTCGTATATCTTAATAATTAGCGATGCGGGCTGCGTTTTGCATAGCCACAAAATTCAACGGTCGAACTTATGTTAATGGGATTGCTGTTCGATGTGAATATTCAAATTGATGTCATTATAACATTCGGCCAAACGTACCGGTCGTTTGGCCGCCAGCCAGTTGCATGTAATGTAATGAGTTACTTGAACACTCTTTTTTCTTTTATCTCGTGTCCAAACTTATTTCGCTATTCATTAACATTATATAATATAACATTATATTATACTGCAATTAAATATTGTTTAACCGCCATTCCATTACAGTGCAGTGTCGAAAATCTATTTAATGATAGGTAATGCGTACATTTACGGGGAGCGTACTACACTCCTGTGCCTACCTCTTCGATGATTACAGACGAATGAATTTAAAATATGTTTCTTAACTGGGAGTATTACAAAACAGATGACTTAAAAGTTAATATTATCATATAAACAAGTCGTGCAAAAAAAAAAAGATGTTTCTTACTCTTATAAAAACAATCGCACCCTCGTTCTTGATTTTCTGTTACAGATATCACAAAATGTTTATTATGTGTATTTTAATACAATTTTCATAAAATCCTTTTGTTTTTTTATTTCAATAATAAAACATAAAAAAATTACCTATTTATTAATAGCTTTGAGTGCCTTATAACGGTATCAGTGAACTAAAGATAAAGCTATTTCGTCAATTAGATATCTAACTAGCCCCGGAACTGTTATTTATTTTTCTGATATTTCTACCCAATATTATAAACCTTACGCAAAAGAAAAACACAAGAAAAAACAGTGACTGTCACATTCCCTCGGATGTTGGCTGAACAAAACAGCACTTTAGACGAAATAAAAAAGAAGACTAGAAGAGCGTTCTCAATTCAAAAATTGAATTGATCGCCCCATTGTATTCGAAATGTATCATTTGAGCTGTTATTACGGGCGCTCTCTCTCTCTAGCTCAATGCAACCCGGTAATCCAATACTTTTGTATGGAAGGCACTTAACGTTACGATCTAGTTACGAAACGTCGGATGTATCGTTAGAACATAATTTGTTTAGTGTTTCAGAACGAGCGTATAAGAACGTATTTACGGAGCAAGCTTACAAATATAGATCGGCAAGCGGTGTTTTTTTTATTATAGATAATGTAATTTTTACGCTGCTCATGTTTCCGGCCAATGATATGAATTGTTGTCAGATATTTGTAGTGTTATAATTTGTAATAGTCGATGTTGTTGCATCAAATTGTAGCTTTAAAATGTTCGATAAATTTTATTAAAGAGATAATAAACTCAACGCGATAACACAGAGTTCTTTAAATATAATACTCATTAAATGTATTTGAAAAAAATTGAATACAATAGACGCCGGCCGCAAAAAGTTAATACAAACTGAATCATTGGGAGCTTTAAAGTTGCCTCAAAAAATCGTATACAAACCACAAAAAGCTAATCGCGTATAACGCGGAGGAAGTGCCGAACAAACGAGCGTGATAAATTAAATAAACAAATTTATAAAAAAAAACTTATTCCAACATACGGCAGCCTTTATAAGGGTGTGTTTATAGCCAAGTCGATTACCGATAGCGTGCGCGAAACCAATTCTATTACATTAGAGAAACAAACATCAAACGGGTAAGTAGCTAGACCACTTGGTGGATATAGCCCAAGTATAGACGGTCGGATTTAATAACGGAATAAAAATGAAGATGTCAGTCATAATTAAATATGTAAGACAACGCTTATAATAACCGAAGGGACAGGCAGAGGCATTTAGTACACTCCCACGTTTCACCAGTTACGTTTACGACCTATTATGGAATAGATGATGAGCCTATACTATACACCGGGCACATATCCAGATTCCGTGCTACTACTATAAAATCTAAATTAAAAAAATATAGAATAGTCCCTAACCCGGGATTTAAACCCAGCACCTCTCCATAGGTAGTCGCGCTTGCAAATAACACGACCAACAAGGCAATATATTTACAACACAACCAACAAGGCAACAAGGCAATATACAATATACATGTATGAGTGTCATGTATGAGTGTATGAGTGTGTCATGTCACAAAATGACTACTGCCGTTTAGTGATAGAGTGGATCAGAATCACTTTCACTGTTGATTTAATGACACAAGAGAGTGGATCCACAAAAATAATGTCTTTAAACTCTTAAATTCTGAAAAAGATCAAGAAAAATATGCGGGACTTATTACCAACTTCCATCGGCTAGTGAGGCTTCTTTAGACAAAAGATATAGAAGAAAAAAAGCAGATTAAAAAAACAATTAAAATTTAGTTCACTCAAAGTCAATTAAAATACTAAAACGTTAATATATGATAATATTAGTGTTCACCTCCGTTGTAGCAACAGAAGAAAGAAGAATTGAAGATCTTTATTTAGAAGTGATAAGAAATAACCTTGGTATTCTTTCATATGTTGTTGCTTGTTCGATTTATAATCTATTTATAAACTTACTGCTCGAATACAATTCTGGTTTTTTAAATAAAATCAATGGTGAACTCTGACACTCGAGCTGTATCCGGCGCGAATAGAGTCGCACCTTAAGGCTACGTCGCGGTTAGGGCAGGTACAGACTGACGGGACTCAAACCCACGCACCTAGAGTAATCCTATTAACTCACCATTGTCGATGATCAAATAAATAATTTATTTTCGATTGCATTCAATTGATACTACTCCACCGTTCCCATAGCGACTCTACATTGTAAAATTACGCTATCATTGCAATGATTTTGACAAACATTTAAGGATATTTACGACTATTGCATCCAAATAGCATCAGATATCGCCAATAAATGAATTTCAATGATACATTAATATTAACATTATTGTATGGATTAATGTAACACAATATTTATGATAATTATCGAAACTTACAATCATTTGCGTACGTTTAAAATTTTAACGAATCCGTTTAAATCGACAATTAAATAAAAGCAAATATGTATTTATTATTGCAATATGTATTACTTAACCCATACACAAACATGTAAGGTGCGACATAATATTTTCCCAAGCACAACAAAATAAACTTCAAAAACTTTAAAGCCTATGAAAACCATAAGTATCCACTTGTAAACTTGTAAATTTTTATAAAAGTCATCATTTATTCTCAAGCAGAAACATTCCCATATCAATCAAGACGACAAAACAAAGTATCGGATTTTTTTGTTTTCAAAAACAATAATACATGAGAGGTAAGCGCGGAGTAAAAGAACAAGATCCTTGTCGGCATGAAACAGTATGGTCGGTATGGAGCCAATTTGAGTATTATGTCGGCTACAATAGTATAGGGCTTTTAAGAGGCGTGTTTTGAGTAAACACTTCAGTGCACCGAGCTGTATAGTGCACTTTAAACTGTTTGATACTCGAATTTCCATCACAAAAGTAACTAAACTATTATTTTTAATCGGTTTAAAAAGTCTCTATATACAATGGGGTATCACAATATTTTAATTAAGTTATGTACCGGCGAAATATTTTAGATACATGATGACTAGTTTCGGGCCTATTCTAAGCTTTTCTTCACAAACTAATGGCAGTTACTAAGGGCTAAATAATATTATATTCTATTAATTTATTCTGTTCCTATCGATATAGATGATGTGTGTAAAGAGAAAGAATTTGGATCGAGCATAACATTATTTACAAATTAATGAAGGACACATGCAATATATGTATAATGTTACATATTGGTTTTTTAGCTAAAATTTAATAGATAAGTATTATAAAACCATTACAATACATCCCAATGTCATACAGCACAATATTATTAGTTAATATACATTTATTTATTTTGCTCAAACGTTACAATAAACGTAACAATGTTATTTTTTTTTTCACTGTTAAATATTTCATAAGTACTTCTTACACATATAAATATAAGTAAATTAAGCAGTGGCTATTTCAACATTGGCAAAATTCGTTGCTATATGAGGACCCTACCAAATTATAACAATCTTACGGAAATTCTTCGTTACTGACATAAAGCCATGTTAAACGGACGTACGTTATACCTAATGAATTTCTCTATCCGTCAACACGGTATTGTATTCAAGGGGCGATATATATAATGATCAATAATAAACGTCCTACTAGTACCAAAACGTGGAGGTCGTCAGCTAGCGGGTGAAGTATCAACGCTCGTGCGCTATTGTATAGATCGCGTTTTTTCAAGCGAAATCGATCGTTGTATCCGGACCCAGTCATTGTATGGTATTTATTTACACATTGTTGCGAAAATTCACTTCGGGAGACGGGATGGCATTTAATAACAGTCAAATTGTGTGCTTTTAAGCTGGGATTTAAGTGTATAATGACAACATTCTATGTGGTTACAGTGACAAAGCTCTTGCGTAGAAGCCTGTGAAGGAATTTATTTGAATTGCTTGCTTGTTAACGTTAAAAGGTAGAGCTATTACTGTAAATACAAACGTCTAGATTGTACCTATGACAAAACTAAATATGTCTAATCGAGTAATATCCCCATCCTTTAGATAAAGGAACCACTATCAATGAGAAGTGACCGTGTCATAATTATGCGAAATAAAGTTATCTTTCAAAATATAAGGTAATATGTACAACAATCATTGATAGAGTAAGACGGAGAGAGTAGCATGGATGTATAAATATGTATGAAGAGGCGGATACGAGTTCACAACGCTACTTATTGTGCTCCCGTCATTATGCCTTCAAGCTGTGAAGTAGCAGTCCCATTGGTTTCTTTGACGCTTCCCTTCGAATAATTAGACCGAACAATGTTGTCACAAAAAACCCCTGGCGTAAGACTGGCGAGATACGACAGGCGATGAACAATAATTTTACTTAAAAAAAATTGTACTAATATTATTCAAGTATGTAATAGAAGCCTCGGTCATGGGTTCAAATCCCGGGTCGGGTACAAATTGATTTATCTAACTTGATATTTCTAGTAGTGGCTCGGAGTCTGGACTTGTGCCTGCTGTGTGACAATAGGCCACACCACCTAATCCACGATGGCACGGAAACGTAAGCTACGTTTCGCAAAAATAAAACACTCAATTTACAATCGTCACTATTTTCTAGGCTCACTATTATTGGCTACCGGGAGAAACGCACAGTGCTTTAAAAACACACAAATTTCCTTACCGATTGAAACGAAATAAATTTAATAACAGTGTAAAAAATAATAAAGGACGTCATGACCAATTAAATTAATAATCTGACCCATATTATAATGTATCAAAATAAAATAAATAAAAATTAAAATAAATAAAAATTAAAATAAAAAAAATAATGTAATGTATCAAAATAATAATAAGTTACATAATAATATACGTATGTATTATGATTTTGGGTTTTAATGAAACAATGAAATTATTTTATTTTCTAACGCACCGTATAGCTTATCGCCAGCTCGTCAGCTATGGCACAAGCGACTTCAGTGTAGATTTCAGCAAAAAAATTTCAAGTGCCCGTATTGAAGGGTCTGTTTGACTGCTAATTTCTGTCATTGTAGCGGCCCCGCTTTGTGACGTTTGTCGTTTTGCAAACGGATCGTTCTCAACATTGCACAAGGGTGCCTGTTGTTGCCTTCGCGGGGTTGGGAGAATCGTGAGAAGTATTACTGTTATTTCGTTAAATCCCTGCCAATGTTAAGAGATTGCTCAGTAGAATGAGAAATTGTACGAGGCACTCAAGATCTGTAAGGAAATATTTAGTACTTAGTGTTCGTTGTCTTGTATGCATTGTGTGACAAATAAACAAGTAAAATAAATGAAAAATGTTATGGTTCATATTTACCTTTACTTTTATTAAGTAAATGTGATAGAAATAAATGTTTCTCTATGGTGCTCATACATTGACTTTATGTTATTATGACCTTATAACATCTTGTTAAACTGTAAAGAGGCTTGTGACTACTTGCGTATTAATAATCATCGTCATAATCCATCAATAGTTTTATCGTTCTACCACTGAACATGAGATCTCCTATCAGAATGAAAAGAGTTCAGATCATATTTTATCACACTCGCCAGTTACTGCTTGGCAAACTTTAGACACCTTATGGAATATTATAGAAAACTCTACAGTCTACAGCTATCCTGGGGATGTTTTTTGTTACCTTAATTATAAAGTGAGTTGCAACGGAAAATAATATTTCTTTTGTATGTCAAGATTTTCAAAAAACGTTTTCATGTCGTATTGAAGACCTTACAGTATATACCTACCGATAAGTTATATATTCATGATACATCGAAATATAACTAATACCAACAAAACATAATGCTCGAAAGAGATGATTCACTAAACACGACTGAAGGGGACGAATAATAAAACTTATGACACATTAACAGTCCCCAGGGAGCGCCGTGCTTACCATAAGCTTTGAATAAAAACTCGCATCGAAGCGTCCCTGGAGTACGTCCCTTTAGTTAAGCAAGAGTTAATTGAATGACGAATTATAGATAGATATTATGTACGTTTAAAACTTATACAAAGTTTAAATAAAATTATGCGATAAATATGTAGTGAATGTGTATTTTGACAGTTATTTTCGTCAACGCGATTCATGCGAATCAATGTAGTATGCATCAACGCGATTCATGCGAATCAATGTAGTAGGCATCAACGCGATTCATGCGAATCAATGTCATACGCACTAGAACATAATAGCCAAACAACAGTTGATGTTACAAAAAAAACATACAATTAGGATATTACTTTTTAGACATTAATTTGCCCGTCTGGCAGTTTCAACAACAATTGAAAATTAGAAAATGAAGTACTTTGCATTATTTTCTCACACTACTTTGCCTACCGGACGGGTTGATTAGTTTAGATTATCTACCTTGCCGATGCGGTACTAGTCAATTTAAAAAACAATTCAGGGTTTAAGGCATGCTTAATAACAATTATAATTTCGAAAATGAAGCAAGTCATTACTACATTTTCTTTTTGCATTCTCGTTTACCTGCCAGCAATATTAATCGGTATAGATAATCTTTACAACGCCGTACATTTTAACAACGATTCGAAATTTAAAAATAGGGCTTTGATACTCTGCAATTCTATATAGAGACGCAATAAAACAGATTACTCACATTATGCAGCTTGTAGTAGAGGCCGCATGCGTTGCACACTGGCTCCCCGTTCTGGTTGCGTCGCCATAGTGTCGTGGTCGTGGTCTTGCAGTTCGCGCACGAGGTGCCCGCGCGCCGCGCCGCGCTCTGTAGCGACTGAAATTAAAAAATACAGTTGTAACTTGCCTAATTATAGTTTCGTGCACCCAGAAATATCGCAAATACTTTCGTAATTCACTTAAGTTTTGTCTTCTTGTTAGATTTGAATATCTGACCTAGTTGTATAACAATATATGTATGTATATGCATGAAGGTAGATTATAGAACGAATCAAAGAACCAATTTAGTGACATGATCGTAACTATGGAATGGTTCCACGACTTTCACAATTTTCATGGGATGGATAAAATATTTCAATAGACTGGTGAAAGCAAGGTACATGTATACATGAATGTAGTGATTTTAGGAAAAGAAAAATCTTAAAAGAAACACCCCTTATTCCTAAAATGTAACGAATCAATCATAACATCACGTCCGAAGAAGTGAAGTGAAGTCCGTCAGAGAAGTGTAATTTCACTGTTACTATTCCTACCCGTTTCATTAATGTTTATTTAGATACAATAAATCGTTTTTAATTTGAACCACGAAACAAAGGTTTCACTTCCATCAATACAGTAGTATGTTAAGAGTATTAAATTAACACTTACATATAACTTAATCTTATAACTATGTTATAAAATGACTTAACTAATAAATCATGATACTTAAAAAGTGTCATTACCTTATGTAACTTAATTTTTATGATTTAAACTAAAGTGAAACGAGGTCTGTCATTAAAAGCGATTACCTACAACGGTTGGTATGGCAATAAAAAATATACCTAGAATCATATAAAACTGTTGCGTAAGTAATTAGTGGCAAGTGAAAATTTTTGTTACATAGGTAAATCAATACGAATGAAATACCTACATATACAACAATTTCGCTTCTGATGAGAGTGATAAATGTGGTAGAAGCACAGCAGGCCAGCAAGAGATGTTTGACAATCCGTGCACTCTACCCACCCCATAAGGGACGTGGCGTGATTATTTAGTAATAATAACAATAAATCAATGGCACAACGACGTGAACACACAAAAAGGAGTACGCGAACGGCATTCGAAAAAGCGGGTAGCTATCTGCCTCTTACGCAC
>DWDV01000190.1:0-19532 GCA_018245615.1 Mimoniades ocyalus | reverse complement strand
TGGAAGACGATACATGTCAGGTTTGTAAGGATATATGTATTTGGTATTCGGTTGATATCATAGCAATGTGCTGAGGAACAAGTCAATCCATATGCAAAATCGTGGAAAATAACATTCCACCTGGATTCAGTGAGTATATACCGTTACTTTTGCGATTAATATTGAAACTAGTGATAGAGTAAACTTAAAAAAAATGATTCCTGTTAGCTGAGAAATACCCGTGATTTCTGGTGCATTTACAACTTCAATCTACGAAGGAATTTAAAATGCATTATTTTAATTGAATTTGAAGTAAATATGTAGAAATATAGGACATGCTGTATTTATTAGTGTAAAATGCGTGTATTCCAAAGGATAATACATATATCCGTAAACATACATTATATAAACGCTTCATTTGTTCAAAAATATCTTGTTATTTTTAACGGAGTCAATGTTTTGATAACTATCAATTTGCATGATTCGCGTCCACATAAAAATTAACATTTAAATGACACAATGTGTAACGCTTTAAAATATTCCTGCGATTTTACTATAATGATGCTTTTGTGACATCTACATATATTATAATTCAAGCACTAAAATTATTCATCACATATAAAACTAATGGTCTTTCATGTGACTTAGTCAGAAAACACACAGATTGTAATATATTTTTATTCCATTACCAAAAATGTCTTTCTATCTCAATACATATTGCTTTTAGTCCATTTTTGTTTTTGTAATTATCAACATCCATAATTATATAAGAAACACGTCAGGTATATAAAGATCTATATTCTGTCTATCCCATAAAAGATCTGCTATAACGAAATAATAATAAAACGATTACAGTAAGTCATTATATAAACAGATTAAATTGAACACAAAGACGCAAATCAGCAACAGTTAGTCGTTAGAAGGCAGAAAGAAGATTGCATTAGGAGAGATATGTTCGTGTTGTTCACGAGAAAGTAACTGCGTCGTTACCAGTAACCGGCCACCCACCGGCCGGTTACTGGAACCGCGCCGATCGGGAGGTATCGGAGACGCGGCCAACTTAATTGTAATTTGTAATGGATTGTAATGACAGCTTCAACTATCCTCGTGAATTAGTTGTTTTGTGCATACAGGACTAGTGTAATGTGTAATGTCGAATATATCGACTGCCTGGTTGGTCGTGTTGGTTGCGAGCGCGACTTCTAATCGAGAGGTCCTGGGTTCAATCCCGGATCGGGGTCTATAGGATTTCTCTAAGTTAGATTTTCCCATTGTGGCTCGGAGCCTGGATATTTGCCCGATTTGTGGCAATAGACTCACAACTTATTCCATAATGGGCAGTGAACGTAACTGGTGAAACGTGGGAGTGTTCTATACTTCTCTACCTACCTCTTTTCGGATTATAGGCGTGATATTACGTTGAATCTATCTTCACCAATTCACAAATCAAATTTTCATGTAACAAGATCATGTGAACGAATTTACCATCGCATTGAGTAAATAAAACAAGGGTTACTTAAGTGCCAGTTTTTCTTGTAACAAGTACTTGGTAACTACTTATTCTAGTTAAAAATTATAATATAGTTATATATGTTACATATATTTTAATGTAAGTAAGGAAGATAGAAAAGTTAAATTAATATTTTCACACCTAAAACCTCACTTTACATTTGGTTGAACATAACGCGTAAAGTATCGAAACAAACAATTTCACAATATCATATCACACCTACAAGAACAGTTGATCATATTTTCAACAGTTCAGCCAATTATTATCATCTTAAATCACAGTAATCTCACATTGATCTTTAGTTGAAACTCATTGGAAATGATTTACAAGAGTTTAAAGAACGTTAACCGCGTTGTAAACTCAAGTCAATTTATCTAACTTATTAACAAGATAGGTTCTAGCGCATACTCTGACCTCGAATCCTGAGGCTGTAACAAATCAATGTAACTGACGTTTCAATTTGTATATTGACACGTTTTTAATCTCTCTCACATTGTTTATGCGTTCGGAAGCTGTGGAAGTTTGTCTTAATAAATTTCTCAGATTGCTTCGATCTGGTTGTAAGGCATATGTTATACGGTGATTGAGTAACGAGTGAAAATTGAAATACACTTAAGATGTGGCGTTATTAGAATTTGTTATATTGCCAAAAGAATTGTCGCTGTAATTTTATTTTCCCATAATATTCTCAAAGTCAAAAATCTAGGGATACACTTAGTGATATATACTCGTAGTACAAGTTTAGCTATAACGATAGGGAAGACATTTTGAATTCAATTGCACGTTAAAGGATTGTCTTCACTCTTGAAGGAACCGGACCATTCTGGCACAAGTACCTAGTTACTTAAAAGAATGTCCCAACCATGTATTATACGTATCTTTTTGAAAACAATAAATATTATTTAATTCTCTAAATTCGGCTTACGCGAAGTGAACACCTGTAAAGATTGTGTATTAACATGAAAAGTCCATACTGAAATTATTATAACAAGTGAACACGTTCAAATTAGCTGCAGTTGACGTGGGAATTTAAAACAAAACGAAAAAATAAAAGAAAATGATTTACATGATACATTTTTAATTCATATCGATCATTATGTGAACTCTATAACTTGGATAGCGTGGCAGATTATGGGCTTAGTCATTCTCATTCTGATATATGCAATTCTCATATATGCAACAATAGAACGATAAATAGTTGATGATGGTGATGAAAATGATCATCTATCATGGCAAGTCTTCTACTACATCATCAGGATATGTCAGTGAACTGCTGGAAATATAGGCTCCCCTTAATGAGTGGCCGTAGGCCACTTTCGTATGGGGTCCTCGCCGGAAATCTCGGCGTGGGTAGGGGATATATTCTATCCGCCGTCGGTCAAACAATCCGGTAATTCATGAGTGCACGTCAATATGCAATAACGATAAATCTCTACCTGTCTCATACTGTTTCTCTTTTTGTAACAACTGACATGTATATCAACACGCCATCGAATTAAAGATATTAATCACACCGCCGGCTAATGACACGGAGCTGTCGAAACTTGCTGTAATGTTGAAAACGATATCGGCCAATTGATTATGTTAGCGTCTTTTATTTCATATTTTAACTTTTAGTTTTCTATGTACTTTTACGTTTTTGAAACATGGAAATGTTCTACATTCCTCTATCTACCTCTTCGGGGGTTACATACATGATGTTACGTTTTTTTATATACTTTCATTTGTGATTAATTTATTTTTCTTTTGTTGTTTTTGGTTCAATTGATTTGTTATGTTAGCTTTATATACCTATTTAATATTTGAATTATTTATATTCATTTTGGTTTTTTAAAATTTTTGATTTATTCCCTATGATAGTGTCAGAGGCTTTGTTGGGTAAATGGGTTACTTTTTGTTTTTGAAACGTCTCTTTAGTAAATTTTTACACGAATACGAATATGAATAAATTTATAAGCAACTCAACGCAACTAGTTTTTTCGGTACGTTTATACGTAATAGACGTATTAATACTCAAAATATTATCCCCATCGTAAATGTTACTAAAACTTAATTGATTTTAAACTTTAGACTTAATTCAATACCTATGAATTAGATCAAAGCAAATGATTCGATTATTAATATTTTTTTTCCATCAAACAAACTACACATTACTTAAATACAAACCCCTTGTTTGTTAACAATGATGAAGTAGAATATTTAGATTACTATGTAACACAAAAGAAGATCATTTCTGCATGTTGATCCAAAATGTCTATCAAAATGCCATATGGGATCTATGCTATATATACCTATTTTAACTGTGTCCACACGAGTGCTATGACACTTACAAATTCCAGGACAACTAATTTTGTGACATTATTCCCGACACGCTCCTCTGGCTCCATGAAACCGTGACGCGATCCACTCAACAATTGAGATAAAATGCCAACAACGTATCATTAAATCTGCACGATCCGTCCATAGACACCAGTGGATTAAGAGTCCCTGGTCCCAAGAAATACTTACATCGTTGATCTGAGATTAGGTACTACAAGGACACAACGCTAGCTTGATTAATATTATTAAAGTTGATATTATGTAGATTCATTATTGAATAATGTATTCTAAAAAAGAATGTGTCAATTATGACTATAGTCGTTGTACACGAGAATGAAACACTTATGGAACCTTGTACTGCATGTAATATTTGATGAATATCATATAAACTCGTTGATAGGAAGATAGGAAATGTGTGTTGTAGTTAATTATAAATAAAAAATAAATTCGATTGTTTACGGCTTCCTGTGTACCAATGGAAATCCCCCATAATAGGAAACGGCACTTATTCTTGGAAACATACGTTAATTAAGTTTTAATACCGTTAACGAGTTTAAAATGAAACTTTTTACCTCACCATGACCGGAATATGGGAAATTGAATGGTGTCAAAATATTGTTGTTACAACAATTGTCCAAGCAACCTAATAGTTTACTTTGAACCAACTGAGCAAATAGCTCAGTTGCCATGAACCAATTTACATGTCAAACATACGACTATTTAAAAGATATAACAGAAGGCTTATTCTTGCTAAAGAATTTTATGGACAATGAAAATTGAAGTGGCATATTTTTTAGAAACACATTTAGGCCGTTCACTCATTATTGACAAGTAAGGAATAGATATTCATGATTAAGCTAATTTAAGTGATCTTGTATATTATACTGCGACTAGTCAGGAATTGAATAAGGTAAAAAGGAAAAAAATCCATTATAGGCGTGAAATGAATATGTATTTACGTCTGTACGTCTTTTATCTTGATCGAATTGTTAATATAAAATTATTTAATAAAGATAATATTCATTACAATTAAGATATTAGTTTACAGTCATGTGTTTTCATGACAATCTCGGCACGGGGTATTCCGGTGTGAAGCCTTATAAAAACACATTTTCCTTTTACTTCTTCACTATAGATGTTACGGATTTTTCGACTGTTGCTACAGATAGACTGAATAGAGCAGCTATTAAATTAGGACTTTCGAAGGTATTAATCATTTATGACACCAGACACCCATGTCGAATATAAGATTACTTTGTACATTCTTTTTAGAATGTGATTTTATATTGAATTTGGTAAAACGATACGTTCATTGCACTAAAGTAAAAACTTAGAAAGTCAATTTTATTTCTTAAATATAATACACTCTTATTTAAATGTACGTGTAGAATGTTCGAATTCGTATGGTACAAATGGGAAAGAGAATTCAAATGTTTCTAATATGCCCCTAATTCAAAACTTATCTATTTGTAAGTATAACATAAATTTTACTAATAGTACAGTTACTAGTAGTACAGTAACTATTAGTACACTAACTAGTAGTACACTAACTAGTAGTACACTAGTAGTATAGTAACTAGTAGTACAGTAACTAGTAGTACAGTACTAGTAGTACAGTACCAGTACTAAAGTATTAGTAGTAAAGTATCCCACGGTAACTGTCACGATTTATTTTATAACTTGTTAATACAAATTCTTATTGAAATGTTATTATTATGGTACGACCAGTTACTAGCATTGACGTTGTAATTATTATTATCACGTGTTGTGTGGTTGCAGGCGCGACTGTTGTGCGAAAGGTCCTAGGTTAGAATCAGCGTCAGTTAATATTGGATTTCTAACTTGACATTCCCAGTTGTAGCTCGAAGTCGGGATTGTGTCCGGTGTATAGCAATAGGCTCACCTCCTATTCCTTTCTGGAACGCAAACGTGACTGGAAAAACGTGGGAATGAACCACACTCCTTTAACTAACTCTTCGAGGAGAATATGGTGTCCTGTTACATTTATATCGTCACGCCAACTCCTTTAAAGGGTAGGCAAATAGCAACAAGTGCCATATACTCGCATTTCTCTCTTCGCTGACCGAAAATATTATGCGTTTTATATTACTTTGTTATGTAGGTACTTTCATAATAATAATTATTACATACTGATAAACATTCTCGTCTCCAAACAATTGTGTCGTAAGAACTCAACAGTTCTGAAGAAAACATTAATTTTTTAACATACTGCTCCGATAAGCGCGCATAATTAGGTTATCTAGTGTGCCGCGCGTATTCCACTGTGGGGATGATGGAATAGATGAGCTTTGCACTTGATTATTTAGAAATAGTTACAGGACTTTTAACATTAAATATAATGCTATAACGGTGGAGGAAAAGTCAAGAAAGCTTTTTAACATGTTGAGCATAACGTTGTTAAGGGTGTGTGAATTCTGCCAACCCGTGCTCGGTCAAGGTAGTAGATTTTTTCTTTAAATCTTTCCGTTGTGATAACAGATCCATGTCCAACTATGTAAGGATGTGAAGGTCGATTATGATGACGATGATAATGCTATCATTATCGCTTGTTTTTGTTAAAACTTCTTTACTAATGAACATTTTGAATTGAATATTCAAAATGTTGACCGCAAAGTCTGCAAAGAATTGGTTAAAATAATAGCAAGTTCCAGTAACAATATTATATGCAGCAAAAATAACAAATAATAATAATCATTAAATTGTTGTGTGAATTAAAAAGATTATTTATTAAAGTAAAGCTAAATATATCTGTAATATCAAAATAAGTTACCATAACCTTCAAAATAACTCTAGTAGATGATTTAGGTATTAACCAAAATAACATTTAATTTTAAAGAACTAGAAAGACAAAAACGAGAACACAAAATAAATTAACCCAAGTGTGTATTAAACATTCTCCTATTATCGTTTTAAAATCAACAACGATATGATCTGAATAAACTCATGCGTTGATTGAACCAGCCTTATTAATTCAGAACTACTAGGGTTGTCCCGAAAAACACACATGAGCTACGCCGGTGCATAAGTTAGTCATGTTTACAGACATTGAATAAACATTTAACAATAGAAAAAAAAAACGTAACATTACGCCTGTAATCCGCGAAAATGTAGGCAGAGTGTAGTGCCTACACTCCCACGTGGAACATCTAAATTGAAAAAATCAAGTAATGCGCGGCCCGGGACTTGAACCCAGGACATCCCGATTAATAGTCGCGCTTGCAACCAACACGACCAACGGGGCAGTTTACCAATATAACCTATAAAATATCGTATTAGTGTGTAATCGTATATATATATATATATTTTAAAAAGCTATCACGGAAATCTGTCTGGTCCTCCAGCGCCTTTAAAATACCACTCGTCATTGTTAGTTATATTTGGATAATTTTAAAACGAGTACGGTCTACAACTAGTTGTGCAAAACGTTTCGTAATCGGACCTTGATAAGGCAATCATGACCCCTATCTACGTTTCCGAGTTAAAAAACAATGTAGATTTGGGTTTTAATTTCCTTGGAGATTGAAATGTTGATTCAGCATTTTATGTTGCTATTTATATTGACAAAAATATGTAGTAAGGAAGTAGCTATGACTAAAGTAACGAGAAATGTACGTATGATATCATCACGACAAATATCTCCATCTACTCAGCTTTCACATGCCTTTTCTACATTCTTCTCTTTTTTCTTAACAGTAATAAGACATGTTAATTCATGACATATATGTGAAGTATTAATCTATCGAGTATGATTACAAAATTCATTTTAAAAGTTAATAAATATAGAAAACTAACACTTTTGAGTTTCAGTACTCTATAATATGCTTTAGATTTTCATTCGGTATCTGTGCTCTTTATCTTCTGGTCATTTATATCACGATCACGTCATTAGACAACATTACTAAAATTATATTATTACATACATAATTAGCATGCCGGCCTTTGGTTTGATATGAAAAGTATAAAGACAAAATTACGCGCACAGCTTTACTTGAATTTTCATTGAAATAAGGTCACGTACATGTATTCAGACGGCAAATACTAGGTCTTTTATCCTTAAAGTGTCATACCGTGAGTGCTCCATAAGACGCCGGTCTCTACGCTGCGCACCGAACAGTTAGTTTTATGGACGGAGGTTTCATGAATATGAATATCGTCTAGGTACAGTACAATATTATAGCCACACAAGGTAAGGGACTCTCATTATTTATATCAACAAGCAAACGTTTTATATCTAGGAAATACTTATACATAATATATACTCGTATATATTATGTAAGTAGTAAGCAAGCGTATTTATGCATGATTTTTTTGCTTTTTGCATGCGAAATACATAGTATAATATATTAACATTTTAGCGTCAACTACGAGTATTCCAATGTTATTAGCATTTAACAAACTGGAATTCTTTCAGGTGCCCTAACCTTAAGATTACTGATCCATTCCAATCCTGCTTTTTTCATTTATAAATATACTCTTATCTACCTGCGTTGCATACTTGGGAAACTTACAATGACGTGAAATTGATTCTCATATAAGTGACTTTTAACTCCAGGAGAAATAAAGTACTATTGAAACTAAGGAAAAATATTAGTCCATCATCTCATATTGTCGCTCTGCTTAACATGAGACAGATATGAATTGCATCCAATCATTAGGGAACCGAATTAATTTATCGTTTGCATCAGTACTACGAGCACTATGACCTACATAGCTGAGTCCAATAGAAAAATCACACATCGAACCCGTTAAACCATCCGGCGATAGTGTTATCGTTCGGCCCTAAACCGTGTCACGCAGGATACTTTTACTGCTGGTGGGAATGACCGGCTCGCTTGTTCTATTTTTAAATTTTATATTTTATGTACGTCATTTTATATGCCGTTATACCTGTGTTTAAATATTGACAATCATGCTAAACACATTATGAGTAACATAATTATCGAAGATTATTATTAGAATTATTATCTAATTTTATTATTAAGTTTGTTATCGAATATTATAATTAATTTTATCATTTAATATTATTCTTAAGATATACATATACATATAATCTCTGGTCCCATACGCGGCAGGCAGAGAGAGCATGTTCTATTTCTAAAATTTGAAATTTTGTACAGGTCATCGTACATGTCATCATAATTAAGTTTATAGGTCATTTGAAATCATTACATTATCACACCAGGTCCTGTTTGAGGAAGGTAGAGGGCATCGATTGCCAAATATTTCTACCGTTATAAATCAGGTGCTTCTTCTACACCACCTTCTACCACTCTCGTCACACCCGCCCGTTTTCCGTGACTTCCGACTACCCCATCAGACATCATCTACGGTTTTTTTTTTCAAATTATTAATTATTCCGTGTCGGGGGCGGAGTAAGAACACATTTGCCGACCCCGTGCTGGGAAACAGGCTGTTGTAAGAGGCGACTAAACCCGGCGCTGGCACTTCCGCTGTATGGTGCGGTCTGCCTAGGCACAGTTACATACCCTGGCCGCCTATGGGCAGCAGCGTAGGCGAATAGCTGTGCTCTGCGATCCCCAAGCCGCCTGCCCAGCGTGGGGATTGTGGGCATAGCCCCTCAGGGGAGGCCTATGTCCAATAGTGGACTGCAATAGGCTGATGATGATGATGAAGTAATTATGCAGTTCAACAATTATCATATTACTCGACCAGTATATACAAGTATCGTACCATAAAACATCGTTGCTTTTCGTTCAAACGCAATTACATATTCACAAGCCTAAATGTTACAATGAGAAAGTCTTTGTTATATAATTGACAAGAGAATATACTGTTCTTTGAAAATTCCGAATGGATCATTTTTATTCCAACGCTAACTGTTCGTTCATAAAAAGTCACATTTTTAGCAACGTCACGTTCGACAAAGGAAGTTTTTGCATAAAAATTTAAATTGCATAATTCTTTATAGAGATTTATATGCGTATGTTCCCATCATCTGTAAAGTACATTTGGTTTATTTAAACTAAGTATCCAATCATTGGAAAAACTGAAATAACCATAATTTAAAATGAACCAAAATGTAACTTACACTGATACTGGTATTCAATACTAATTATTAGTAGGAAAAAAACAAAAGTCTAATTTGGTAAAATAGGTACATATATATATGAAAATTTAATATGTGCAGTTACCGACAAATCAAGTGATTCAAAATCTCTGATAATAGTTTAAATAACAGTAACTCACACGATGAACGTAAAGTGTTATAGCATTTTTTTTCTTTGTTTATTCTTAATTTTTTATAGCTAGTACGCTAGCAATGATACGCCAGCTACACGAGTCAAAGGCCTGCTAACTAATAAGCATTGTTTCATTTTGTTGGATTAGATCTAAAAAAATCTACACCTCTTTGATCTTAGCACACGCAGACGCATCGCATTTTTATCGGGATACGCTAATTGACTGGAAAGTGTTACAATTATGACTCACGGAGATAAACAGTGACGTCACGGCCGGCCGGTATCCCGATTGAAGCGATTAAAGAAAAATTTCGCGAAGTTTATCGCTCCCTTACTTCTTACTGTAACGTTTTGAAAGCCCTTCATTTCGTAAAATGAAAAGCTATTAGACAAGTTTCTTTATATAATTAAAAATATTTGTCACTATATAAACTCTAATATTTTGTAACGTAACATCACGCCTGTAATCTCCGAAGAGGTGGGCAGAAGAGTGTAGTACACTCCCACGTTTCGCTAGTTACGGTTACGTCACACTGTGGAATAGGTGATGAACTTATTGCCATACATCCGGCACATATCCAGACTCTGAGCCGCTACTAGAACCACTAAGTTACAAATATCCAATAGTGCCCGACCCAGGCTTTGAATCCAGAACCTGTCGTTCGACAGTGGCGCTTGCAATCAACACAACCAACGAGGAAGTCAGCTTATTCAAATAACAGAACGGCTTATTCAAATACAAGACTATTATACAAGTACATTTATAAGGACGAAAAAAGTTAACACTGATGTACCCGCAGGTGGTGTACCCGCAGGTGGATGTAATTTAATACTCTTACATAATCAATATACTTCATATCATATGATATATGTATTTGATGACGCGCTTTGTAAGTTTGGGACATGGTATGGGTTATAAATATTTTGACATCTAGTCACGAGAAACTTACTAATGCACATATTAAAACGAAATTGTCCTGGTTGGGGTCAACTCAGTCAGGGTCACCAACAAATAAATCGAGAAGCCAGTCAATTTGAAGTTAAACACTAATGGTCAAGATGCAAAAATTTTGCATGGTTGGAAATCGAACCCACAACCTCTGACTCAACAGATAGAATCACTAACAACTAAAACGGGAAGCCAGGCAAATTGAAGTCAATTAATTGACGGAATTAATGGAATGAAAAAAGATACGCAAATCTTGTGCCATACAAGAGTTTTGACTGCAAACATGAAACTAAAGGCGTTAGAACCTGGCGGGCCTCGAGTCGATTTAAATACACCTACAGTACAATGAAAATACATACATATACAATAATACATACATACATATCTTCACGCCGGGTTCCTTACGGGGTAAGCAGATAGCACCAAATATCTCTATCCTTACAGACCTGCTGCGCAGTCAGAAGTCTTCGAAACCCTTACAGACCTGCTGAAGTATCCGTACAGACCTGCCGCGCAATCAGAAGTCTCCGAAACCGGCGTGAGCGGAAGAAGAGAGAGATAAATGTAGAAGAAGCACGTGGGGTCGTTAAAAAAAGAGATCTTTAGTAGCCGGTGCTCTCTGTCTTTCGGTAAAGGAACTGGCGTGATGGTATAATAAAGACAATATAGTTTATTAGTGATATCAGATGTATTGCGCTTTTGGCAATTTGTCTTCGCCCTCTCAAGTTATGCCGCCAAAGATAAACGATAACAAGATTGAAGTATGGAAATTCGAACAATTATTATCAAATACAACGCCGAGCAAAAAATTGTTTGACAAAAACTTACAACGGCTCTCTTCGTTCACACACCTTGTGATCATATATTAATTTTATTTTATCTCACGAAGATATTCATATACATGTGGCTTTTTTTTCAATAACAAAGTTTTCTTTTATACATTTTTATTTATTTACATTTGATAAAATTCGTGCAAAATTTGAGTAACATACTTTTTGCTGCAATAAGAATTCTTCAAAAGTTGAGAAAATACGTTTCATTGATAAATACGAGTATTTATCATTGAACGGGCTAATAAAAGTTCTTACGACATTCCCAAACGTTGCAACGACGTCGTAATTGCATAATTATTTATCAATTGACATAATTCACTTATACTATACATAGCCACAAAACTATATATTCGTAACAACAATCTGCGCACGCGCCGGTTCTTTCAAATTACGTTGTGTAAGAAGGGTTAAGGTTAATTCATTGAACTCCAAGTATCCGGTTATGAACAGGACTACGTATACACATATAATAATAATAAATAACAATAATAATGACAAAAATATATTTAAAATCCTCCAAAAATAAATACTAACCTTTAACCACAGATCACTCGAAAAACATTGACAGAAGAAAAAAAAATCATTCACACTTCGCTTCTAATGGAAAAAAAATATTTTAATAACTGTAAAACGTATGGACTTTATACTGTTACGGTGTATTGAACTGATATTTTTTATGTTTAAAAAGTTTACGCTATCGTCTCGTAACACGGAGCACCGCGTGGAACTCGCGCCGTGCGGCCGTAAAGCACGTCTGTGCTCACACGCGCCCTCAACTTGACTATACGACTCTACCACTGTATGACTGTACCATTGAACGCTGAACCCGACTCTGACACTCCGCTATTTACTATTGTGCATCGCTCCATACATAAGTATGCCCCAAATTCATTTCACTAATTGTACACCGTACCTGAACAAATGTCTATACGCAACGTCAAATAGGACGCCTGTGCTAAAATATTCAATGACTCTATGTAGAGTTGTTTTCGAAATAATTTTAAAATTGTCACAGAAAAGAAAAAATGTAAGTGTCATCAATCTGAATAGATGTTACCAGTTAATTACAACTGTGATTATTAAGATCTTTGTAAAAATTTAAAATGACCACATATGATAGACTGAAGTGTGAACCAATTAGGTATTTATTTTGAAGATCCAATTAATTTAAACTTCTCGTATAAAGCAATGAATTTTCCTATTTAAACATGAGTTCATGATACACATAGTTTAACACAATAAAGCTTTAATGTTAAACCATGTGTTTCATGAACTCATGTTTAAATAGGAAAATTCATTGCTTCATACGAGAAGTTCAAATTAATTGGATCTTCAAAATAAATATCTAATTGGTTCACACTTCAGTCTATTGTATGTGTATACAGAGAACGGGCAGATAATAGACTCGAGAAATAACATATTGCGTTTAACACGCTCTAATTAATGTAACAAACTGTATACAATGAATATCAACTACAATATATTAGGGATACGTGTTAAATCCTATAATAAGGTCATTCAACTTTTTTCCGTGAAAATCCATATGACGTACGTTTGAAATGACTATCAGTATTAATGTAACGTGGCATCACGCCTGTAATCCCCAAATGGATAGGCAGATGAGTGTAGAACACTCCCACGTTACACCAGTTACGTTTACGTCCCATTATGGAATAGGTGGCGAGCCTATTGCCATACACCGGGCACATATCCAGACTCGGAGTCATCACTAGAAAATCTAAGTTAGAAATATCCCTACAAATCTAAACAGAAATATTCGTAAATAAAAATAGTCACCCAAAGATGTGGTACAAGAAAAAAACTCAAAGGGTCAAACGGCTGAAGCCATACAAACACGCACACTGTGAATTAGTACGACAAGTCACATCAACACAGTTTACAACAATGTAACTCTGTTGAAGGCTACTGTACCTCAGAGGCTACTTTGAGCTGTTATTATAGTTAGAAATTAAAGCAAAATTGATGAAAACCATCTTGACTTGCGAATAAGTTCCAAAGATAGTTAAGTTACGTTGAGACTCCTGTTGACAGACTGCAAACAAAATTAATTGGAAATCGTGACATATGTTACAATTTCTGCTTACACGGATGCTCGGTGATTTGCATATCGTTTCGAATCCAATACACCTCTTAAGGTAATTTTAAGGCTTTCAAAATAAGCCTTATTTGTATGGACATAAGGATCTACATTGTACATGACCATTTAAGTTCCAGAAAATCTAAACGACGTTTGAACTTACAATATTCTACTCTATTGTTACACACTTACGGATAATGTAAAAGTTTACTTGGACTCTGAACTTAATCCTAACGGCAGACATAAAAGACAACTGTGGTAAAACCGTAACTGGCAGACGATAAAATTGAATGTTCCTTCTTGATTACCTCAGCAACTGCCGATAATTTAAACGTCACGTTAACAAGTACTGAATTATAAATCACAGAAGAAAACCTTAAACAAATAAGAATAATAATAAAATTAAATTATTATTGGCACTTAATATCACGCCTGTAATCCCCGAAGAGGTAGGCACAGAAGTGTAGTACACATCCACGGTTCACCGGTTACTTTTAATACACCGGGCATATTTCCAGACTGCGAGCCACAAATAGAAAATCTAAATTAGAACAATCCAATGGCTCCCGAGCCCGAATTAGAACCCAGGACCTTCCGATCGGCAGTGACACTTGCAACAAACACGACCAATGAGGCACAATTATTCAATCTTTATTACTCCTTTCTAACTAGCTACCAAGGTTTTTTTATAAATTAAATATGCCAAACAGGCAGATGTAGACGGGGCGCCTGATGGTAAGTGGTCACCGTGGCCCATGGATGTATTTAACCAGAAGACTGGCCAAAGCGATGCGGGCATTAAAGAAGAGCTCTTTGCGCGACATTTTTAAGAACTCAATATCATAGCGCTGCAGAAATAGATCAAAACAAAATTCATGCCACATTTTACACGTCCGTAGTAAAAACGAATACGCAAATTAATTTTTTGGCATTATTTCTACCATTTGAAGCTTAGTGATAAAGAGATATACTGAAAATACAAATACCAACGATTCAAAATGCGCTAAACGTAACACATATGACAAGCTACTAACAAACCCAAACTTACACAAGATTACGAGTACATAGATTAAAAGTAAGAGTGCATATGACGTAAATAATATTGACAGAAGGGGCGTAAGGGGGCAAATATCTCGAGCCTCAAATGTCAGCCTCATTTACACGCGGTGCACCCTGCTGTTAGCCGACGCCGACGGGGTTCCGACGACGGCCGATGGCAGGATAGCTAACCGAAGCTAGCTAGACAAGATGATATTAGCAACGATTGAAAACGGCGGCGTTGTACTCGTATCTTAAATGTCTAGGGCTGAGGTCACCATCCGCACGGTCTGCGTGGTAATTATGGCTTGAAACTCAATGGATAGTGTCACAATAAAATGGCCCTCACTTCCCGGCAGCTCTAATATTCCTGGCCGGTTATGATTGTAGTTGGTCGGGCGTAGCAAAGAATACCCGGGCTACGGCAGGCTACCATCGTCGGCAGAACAAATAAATTATTGGTGGCGATAGTTTATCGACCTTAAATGAGTTTAAAAGCAATAATGATCATAAAAAATATATCATCAATAATAAAATAATAATATTCATTATTGTCAATTCTCTTAGCGCTCCACTTTGGGTCACGGATATTTTCACAAAGTTAGAAGGACTAAGCTAATGTCTAATGTTGGCCAAGTGCGGGTTCGCATACTTCGCACGCCCTAGACACCGTTAACGTTATAGACCAGTGTTTCCCAAACATTGTTCTGCCATGGCCCGGTAATTTTCACACTGCTCCTACCGACTCACTTCATACTTTTAAACCCAAGCTGGTTCCATTGGGTAAAATAATACATATTTATTAATAGTAAAAAGGCTTTATTAGTACTACATACTTTGGTATCGCCTATTTAGACACTAAATTTTGGTGATAAGTATTATGGAGCTGCTGCTTATTTTATACAAAAGAATCCAAGTTCACAGAAAATTAAGAAGTTTTTATCCTAGGTCTGGTTTCACTTCAATTCGATAGTAGATACGATATTATTTTCGAAACCAGGCGGGAATGTTGCGAACCGGTATTTTATTTTGATGGCCCGGTACCGGGTCGCGACCCGGCAAATGGGAAACGCTGTTATAGACAATTGATGTGGTGTGTGTGCAAGTTTCCTTACGACGGTTTCCTTTACCGTTACGACAAACGAGGTATAATCTTAAAACGTACATACGTAGTTTTGTAAAGCAGAATGTACGTGCCAGGATTTTTACCCAGGACTCTTAAAATGAGACGCTGAACTGTAAGTCACTTAGAAGCCACTTCTTTTACTTATCCACATTCTAAAGAATATTCCGGAATTTTTTCACTCTTAATCCAAATATTAATAAAACGTTAAAATTAACAGAAATGTCGATCAATTTAATACGACTATTAAATAACTTTTGTTATTTCATAGTCATATTTGTTTATTGTCATAATAATAATCGTTATTAATAATGTCATAACAATAAAAGCGTTCTAACTTTGTAGTAAGGGACAAGAATCGTTTGTGTCGGATCTTATGATGAAAGACGACTTTATACCTCTTAGAAAATTTTGAACCCAGGACTTTGCGATCCGCAGTCGCGCTCGTAACCACTAGACCAACAGGCAATCAGAAAAAATATTTTAGCCAAGAATTTAATTTTATTTGCTGTTTGAATACTTCATATACGTAAAGCATGGGATTAAAAACCGCGTGAGTTAACGCTATATACATTTATGTAACTTATAATTTATTGTAGGTATTTATTTTCCTCAGTTTCCCTTTGCATTTTAAATGTCCATTTCCTATGTAATTAGTCAAGCCAGTCGACTTAGGAGCTTAAAGTAAAGAATGTGGGACTCCACTCGACAATGGCCTACTAGTGCGTAGGTACATTATTTAAATTAAGTACTGTTCAAAAACAATGCGATAACTTTACAAATATATACATATCTTCACGCCCGGTCCCTCACTGGGTAGGCAGAGAGCACAAAGTGCCAAATACCTCGATAACATTGTTCTGTAATAATAATAAGTACCTTAAGACCTCCATATATTACTATCTGAGATGAAATTAGGCCATCTAGACCGCGCTATAGTTACGAAACGGCTATTTTTTATAGTCAGATATAGAATAGATCTGTGCTTTTCACTGAAACCTTTGTTTCATGTGGTACTCGAACCTACAACCACCGGCTGAGCAGTTAGTACGCTAACCACTGGATCAACGAGTCAGTGAAATGACGATGGCAGATGGATGGAAGCTCGTGATCCAAAATATACAATGGTAATGATTAGAATTGACTCTAAATCCCGTTTCTACTAACCATTCACAAATAGAAATGACAATCAAATTTTTTGCACACTTTGACATGAACACCAATTAAAACATATTTCATGTTGTTCGACTGGTCTGGCGGCTCTGACTCAAATCGAACCAGACAAGTGGAAGAACTTCTCATTGATGCCGCGTCTGGCGCTGTCACTTGCCTTGTCGGGTGACAATCAGTTAGTACGGCCTACTCGTATGACGACTTCATCAAATACTAACGTTACTTTGTGTGACAATCAATAAAAACTTTTGGAACTTGGTGTTTTTTTTTTCGTAACATAGTAGCGAATGTCGTGTATCCATAAGTTATTGTTCTCAAGAAGGATAACCATTTTTTTTTTGTAAGCTGCCGTTTAGAAATCCTTATTTTATTAAGCATACCAATAATAATACTAAATAGTACGTAATAAAATTTGAACAGCAAGGGTGACAATCTTTTTGAAACTGTCCTGGACAAGTGTTACTTTGAATTTCTGTAGCATATGGATAACATGAATTTGCGTCAGAGTTTTCGCTTAAAGAATAACTAATTACCATTTAACGAAGCTATTCATCGTGAATCAAATATTTTTTATATCAAGCATTAATGAATACATATTTAACTCGACGTTTGTAGGTTTATGTTTTTTTTAATTCAATTAGTACCATACAAATGTAATGTTCTTTCTGTTAATTGTGACTTTTAAATTTTATTTTGGTGTAGAAAAAATGGCGGTGTAACAAACACATTCTTTAATGAGACAATCACTGGCATATTTTCGTCGAGTATAACGCTATACTGTACTAATGGATATTCAACACATATTGATACAACACACATGGATATTCAATACATAGACGATTTGTTTTTTCGTTAGTAATATTCACTTGTGAGATTACAATTTGAATATTTTTATTTAGCATTACTAAAAATATCGATCAACAAGAATAGATAGATTGATAGTTATCGAATTTTGTTTGAGACATCGAACAAAAGCTGTTTTGTTACATCTTCATACCAGGTGCCTCACGGGGAAGGCAGAGAGCACTTCATTATAATCTCTATCCTTACGGACATTCATCGATTTCTTCATAAACACACGTTGGTTTCGGATATTTCTGTAAAGAAACACTTTTTAGTTTATACTTATGATTTTCATAACATCACACCGAGTCCCTTACGGAGTGAGCAGAGAACGTAACTCATTTCTTCTACATTCGTCACTATCTTCCTGCATTCACGCCGATTTCGGAGACTTCTGCCTCCCCTATATGTTTATAAGAAATATATGCTTGTGTACTTATTGGTTAAATGAGGTTATGCGCAGAGTCCAAATGGTTTGAAATCGGATAACAGGCCAAAGACAATACCGTTCTCACGTCGCGCCGCGGCTTCAGCCCAACACAGCTATATCATTTATCATTTTAATTACCGAATCTTGAGCATTTGTGGCTAAACTCGGCTTGAGTGATAGTTTACATTTGGAACAAGTTTCTGTATTTTTAGGTGAATTTGGAACGTAATACTGTTGTTATGTTTCACCGAAAACGTTAAAACTGAACATACCAACTGCATCTATAATTTTAGAAGTGTTACCAAATAAACATGTACAATGTTAAGGCTTCTTAAATTTAATCGCATTTAAGATTCATTTATCATAGATCCAGGTTAGTTAGGGTAGTTCAGCTATAAACTAAAAGAGACTTCCAACTACCAACTACATTCAACTATTCCGCTACTCAGTAATATAGTAAAACGTTAGAAATTATCAGGGAAGTATTTGTGGTTTACTTCGTCCATGAATAGAACTGCTCTAATTCTGTTACATAAGTCCATGAGACAATCATATCAAAGATCAAACAACTCTGTCAGTTCTGAAGGTCCACTCAGTATCCACGTCATATTCTTCAATATAACAAGTGTCTAATTGAATTGTAGCATTTTCATTTGTCCGTGACCCCGAGTGTTATAATTTTGCATATCATTTATCTCAATAGAACAGATTTTTATTGCGATTTATTGCTTGTTCTCTCTTTATATGCATAATTACAAACGCATTATTTAATAACTTGTACTCGTAATAAGCGATTGTATATTTGCATAGAAATAAATGTATTGATTTTAGATCTTATGTTATATTAGACTGCCTCGTTTTCGTGTTGGTAGCAAGTGCGACTGCCGAACGGGAGGTCCTGGGTTCGATTCCCGGCTCGGGCACTACTAAATTTTCTTTTTTAGATTTTCTAGTAGTGGCTCGGAGTCTGGATATGTGCCCGATGTATGGCAATAGGCTCACCACCTATTCCATAG